>JAUCBJ010002453.1:0-61767 GCA_032718475.1 Nemertoderma westbladi
AAAATAACGGGGCAATTCAGCAAAGGCTTTTACAGTAGATGCTCATTTGAACATTTTATTTTTAATCATGTACTATTTCGAACATTAGTGAAAAATATTAACAGGTACAGGTACTACATTTATATCTAATTAAAGTTTATTATTGTTGTTATCTCCTGCATGGATGTGATAAATTGATCCATCGTCGACTGAAGTAAACTGAGTCACCGTCTGTGTCCGTTCAGTTTTACTGAAGACTGTCGCCATATTTTCTTTGCTCATTTTCTCTAAAATGTGAAATGGAATAAAGTCTTAAACGTTAAACAATTGTTTACATAAAGTAGCTAGTCCCGTCACTTCAAATTGGACGTACGCATTATGCATACACGTGCTGCTTTATTGAATAAAGCAGCACGCTCACGCATTAATATAAATGGAAATAATACATTCTGGAAAACGGTAATTTAAGTTGTTTACATGTTATTGATTACTTTGCAGCGTTCCGTCCTATAGGCAGCAACGCTGCAAAGTAGTACTTTGCAGCGTTACGAGTAATTCACAAGAACGCTGTGACGTTGAAATAATGTGGGGCGAGCCACGAAGTTGGCGGAGCCTTAGCTGGGGCGAGCCACGAAGTTGGCGGAGCCTTAGTGAATTGACACTGTTAGGGGGTGGGTCAATTTATGCAAATAGTTGTCGTCGTCGTCGTCGTCGTTGTCGTCGTCGTCGTCGTCGTCGTCGTTACGATTTTGACATGCTAATAACTTTGTCGGATTTAAAGCTGCCAAGTTGAAAATTTGTAGGTATCAATATGAGCAAAAGTTGAGATTTTTGAGCGACTTTCAGACACCATCAGTGCAATGGTCTCCCGCTAGAGGGCCACATGTCTAAACATTAAATGCCCTCCCATTTCTTTGCTTTTAATCCGTTTAAGCTGAAACTTGGCAGATATGTATTAGACCATTAGCTGTGACTTTCAAAGGAGGCGAATCCATCTGCAGTTCTCCAGTCTGCCGCTAGAGGGCCAAAGGTCTGAAAGTGAAATCGTTGTCGTCGTTACGATTTTGACATGCTAATAACTTTGTCGGATTTAAAGCTGCCAAGTTGAAAATTTGTAGGTATCAATATGAGCAAAAGTTGAGATTTTTGAGAGACTTTCAGACACCATCAGTGCAATGGTCTCCCGCTAGAGGGCCACATGTCTAAACATTAAATGCCCTCCCATTTCTTTGCTTTTAATCCGTTTAAGCTGAAACTTGGCAGATATGTATTAGACCATTAGCTGTGACTTTCAAAGGAGGCGAATCCATCTGCAGTTCTCCAGTCTGCCGCTAGAGGGCCAAATGTCTGAAAGTGAAATCGTTGTCGTCGTTATGATATTGACATGCTTATAACTTTGTCGAATTTAAAGCTGCCAAGTTGAAAATTTGTTTTGTTGAAAATCAGTTCAACAGTCACCCGCTATAGGACTACTTTATGCCTGAAAGTGAATAGATTCTCCCGTCTCATTGATTTTAATCAGTTTAAGCTGAATCTTGCCATATATTCTGGACCACATGCTGCGTCTTTGTGGGGGGGGGGGGAGATTTAATCGGTCTGCCGCTATACGACGAAATTTCTGAAAGTGAGATCCGTCTCTCATTTCGTTATCCGTTATTCAAGATGAAACTTGGCCGATGTACGTATGTACTATTCATCCATAGGCTGTGGCTTTGTGGGGCTGGAGACCCTAATCCATCTTCAGTTCTCACTATACCGCTAGAGTCAGAAATGTCTGAATAGAAATGAAAGAGGTAAAAAGTGATTAGGCGAAATCTGCTTAAAATTTGCTAATACAGTAATACTTTCGAATTAGTACTTAAATTAAATTTAAGTCACGTGCTGCGCGAAGGCCCCACTTCGTGTAACAAAATATGTTGTATAATTTGTCCGAGCCATTTAGACGCACCTGACATCCTGACATGAGCTGAATGTGTCCTGCCTCCTGAGTTTGTAGTAGGGCCTACTGTAGTACATTAGTATAATAGTCGTACGGTAGGTACAGCGGTAGTACTGTCTGAATGTCTGACTGTAGCATGGCCTGGCCTGTAGTGTGGTACTATTCTGTTTGTGGTTGTGGTAGTAGTACTGTAGTACTGCTGTACTGTAGTACCATGCTGCCATGGTACTTTGGTAGTACCAGTCAGCCAGTAGGCCTAACTGCATGCAGTACCGTACACCCCTCTACTACTAGGATCGGCATGCTGCATTGCAGCTGCATTTTTAAGAATGCTGTGCCGGCTTGTCAACAAAATTGCACCGCCACAACTCCCTATCACCCATGACATTTGCTAGATCATCCGCATCTTTAAGGCCAGTGTCCTTTAAGATGCGTCTCAAGAAAGTCATGGGCTGTCCACCATGCTTATTCACTCCATGAGGCTGCCAAAGTACAAGATTATGCACTGGCTGGTCCTCACGGCGAAAGCAATGTCCTGCAAAGCGGAGGCGATTTTGTTCTAGTGTCAAGCTTGGGGGAACCAATGAGACACCTCCAATGTTATATAGTGTCTGGTTGGAGATGTGTGCATTGTACTTGACACAATGAACCCGGCGTAGCATTCTTGTGAATGTGCCATCCAGAGATTTGGTGTCCTCAGCAGTTAGAGCCCAGCATGGACTCCCGTAGAGGAGTACTGGAACTACTGCTGCTCTAAATAATCGGACCTTAAGTTTCCGATTAATTCTAGGTGACTTCCAAATCCTGGAAAGCCTATTCAAGGCTGCCCATGCCTTTCCCTTACGTATTCGAAGGTCCTCACCTGACTTCCGGATCCATGATCCCAGGTAACAGAAGTCGTCCACATGCTCAAGCATACCATCCTTTGAGCTTATGCTCATCCGATCAGAGACTTGCTGAGGACTTTCAAAGTTAACTGTCAGAATTTTGGTCTTTCTGGAGTTAATAAAAGACCAAAACTAGAAGCAGCATGTTCTAATAAGCTGAGGAGCCGTTGGGCTCCCTCTAATGATTCTGAGAGTACTCCTAAGTCATCAGCAAAATCTAGATCAGTTAGGTACTTGGCAGGATTTCCTCGACTTCTGGAGCCAGTAGGTGGAGCTATCATCACCCCATCATCATTATGATGATCTAAGGACATGCGTAGAACATAGTCAACCACAATAATGAACAAGAATGGTGCAAGTGTGTCTCCTTGGAGGACGCCCCATAACACTTCAAATGGTTCTGTGTCACCGTCAACAGTAGACACAAATGTTGTCGAACCATCGTATACTGATCTGATTGCTGCAATAATTTCATCAGGAATCCCATATAATGAAAGTATGCTGAACATACGTGACCGAGAGACTGAATCAAAGGCCCTGAAGAAGTCAACAAAGATAACAGCCAGATGCCTGTCTTTCTTTTTTGACAATTCTTCAATTATCCTTCTAAGTGCCAAAATGGGCTCCATGGTCCCACGACCTTTACGGAACCCATTCTGATTTCCACGGAGCAGTCTCTCAATCGGATCCCTGATGCGATTTAATAGAATCCTATTGTATAGCTTTGCAGCAATCGAGATCAATGAGATTCCCCGAAAAGAACCATAGAGTGTTAGGTTGCCCTTCTTGGGAACTGGCACCAACTTATTTGTTTTCATTTCTTGTGGGACTCTTGTTGTTCGGTACATGTCTACTATGATGGGATAGATGAGCTTTAAACACTCAGGTATTTTAAAGACCTCAGGGGGAACACCATCTACTCCACTGGCACGATTGGTCTTAATGCTCTTTGCAGCAGCCTTCACTTCTGCAAAGGGGATATCGCCAATGGGAATATCTGGGAGTACAGACTCAGACACTTTTACTTCTATAAAGTTATCAGGCAATACCCTGTCATTATTGAGGAGCTTTTCAAAGTGGGCTTTCCAACCATTGAGGCGATCGGCTGGTGATTCAGCCTTAACCTTGGTGGTTGGTTGGCTTTTCCGCCCAGTAAGCAGATTGATCGATTTCCATGCCTGGGATGATTGCCTGTTGTCGTCAGCATCATTGATGGCATCAACCTGTTGGTTTATTAGCTCCTGTAGATTAACAGAGTACTGCCTGTTCAGGGACCTAGATGCAGCCTTAACTGCATTCTTGGCCGCTGTAGTCTGTTTGAGTCGGGACTCTTTCTGCGCCTTATGAAGGTCATTTCGGCACTTCTGAATTTTGTTGTCAGTCCAGGGGGCCCTTTTCCTGTTTCGAGGGTATACAGGAACTGTTTCTGCAGCTGCTAACTTAACTGCTTCTGTAAAGGCAGTATAGCCCTCACAGTGATCTGCCGCCTCAGAGGCAAGAGCCTCATACCTGTTGCTCAGCTGTAGTGTGAAGCTGGATCTCACACTTGGCTGTTGCAACAGAGAGGACCAGTCATGCCGCGGCAAGGCAGATTTCGTTGTTCTGCTAGCACGCAGACTAAGTCTTACCTTGGCCACAATAAGGCGGTGATCACTGGAGAAGGGTCGAAGTGTAAATGCATTACAGTCTTGTATAGAGCTCCTGTATTTCCTACGAAACAGAATATGGTCTATCTGGGACTTGTGACCACTGGGTCCACTATGAGTCCATAGCTTTCCAGTTCGCTTCTTGAACTGGGTTTCAGCCGAAAACAACCCATTTCCAGAGATAAAATCCTGAAGATGGACAGAATTTCGGTTAACACTATTGCTATAGACCCAGGGCGATGTAGGTGATTGATGCAGACTTGCATTAAAGTCTCCCAGGAATGTTAAGAATGCATGCTGATCCACTCCATCAGTAGCTGCTTGTAGATTGTGGTAGAAATTTTCCACCTACTCTACAGGGGCAACACTAGTTGGAGAGTAGCACACAATCAGAACCACCTTAGGAAACTTCTTAGCCAGTCTTCCAGAACATGAGAAGTGGCAACGGATGATGCGGTTAGAGATTTGGTCTATTTTGTCCAATGCTGCATGTGCAGTTGGATTCATCAATAGACCAATTCCACCATTGCCACTATCATCTGCTGACGCGAGGGCGAGTCGCCAACCGCCCCCATGTCCTTAATCAGAACCTCATCAGTCTGTCCAGTCTGCATTCGGTGCTCTTGAACACCCACTGCGCTGCTAAGAGAGAGCTTATCTGCCAAGGCAGTCAGCTCACCTTGTCGCATTGGGGACCCGAGTGTTAGGGTGTTTACTGAGGCTAGTCTAGTGACTTGCCTCCCTCAAGGGAGGCAAGTTGTACACCCCTCACCTCAGCCCAGCTGCCCCTGCAGTAGTACCGGTACCTACCAGCCTACCGCTGTATCGTACCTACAGTTCAGCAGATTCTGGTTGTCAGGTAAGGTCAGACAGTCAGAAGGTAGTCCGGTTCCAATCCGAGTAGGCCTACAGGCAATGTAGACAGGACTACTGTGTACTGCAGTACTGGACTAGAGGACTACCGACTACAGCTGTACAGGCCGACAGGAGTAGGTACCGCTACCCAGCTACCGCTACCGGCTGACCGGTACGTTCAACGGTACGTCACTGCATAGGCTACATCTGTCAGTCTGTACATGACAGCATGAGCTTGAACATTACTGCATTAGCCATGAGGCAGTGAGGTACCGCCGTCAGGGTCAGCCGTACTGCGTACTCAACCGGGCAACCGGCTGACCGGGCCGGTATCAGGGTATGCACAAGTCCCTAAAAGGTGCCACCCTGCTCCATAGCGCGGGAAATTCAAATGATTGAAAGACATGTAATTTGTACTGGAAAGGGTGGCAGATCAGATCTGCTACCTATATTTTGGCGGTAAATTCAAATCTGTTTTAACGTTGAATACATAGAGTAAGACTGAATGTAATTCATTGAATCAGAATAAATTATTTCTTATCGGTTTAACTCACTCATCCGTTATTGTTGTTGTTTTATCTATTCTGGGACTTCGAGCAGCACGTGAACAACTAAACCAGCACGTTAACTAGTTTGGGGCTTCGAGCAGCACATGAACAACTAAGCTGACTGGTTAACTATAGTCTGGGACTTCCAGTAGCACGTGAACAACTAAGCTGACTGGTTAACTAGTCTGGGACTTCGAGCAAAATTGCAAATTGAGGAGGGGGGGGGGGGGGGGGGGGTCGGGGGATTTGGCTTAACTTCTATCAGTAAAATGTAAAGAACATTTATTATTTGCTTGTATCAGTTATAATTACATCAGAACATTATAATTATAACAATATAGCAGGGAACTGATAGTAAAATATATCGCAGGTAAGCCTACTGTAATAACAATAGGTGTATAATGCTTCTGCCTATACTGCTATATCTGTCCCAGACATGTACCAGACTAGTTAACCAGTCAGCTTAGTTGTTTACGTGCTGCCCGAAGTCCCAGACTTGTTAACCAGTAAGTTTAGTTGTTCACGTGCTGCTCGAAGCCCCAGACTAGTTAACGTGCTGGTTTAGTTGTTCACGTGCTGCTCGAGAGTACCCAGAACTAGGTAACCAGCCAGTTTAGTTGTTTCACGTGGTGCTCGAAGCCCCAGACTACCGGTAGTTAGCGTGCTGGTTTAGTTGTTCACGTGCTGCTCGAAGTCCCAGAATAGATAAATCAACAACATTACCGGATGAGTGAGTTAAACCGATAATAAATAATTTATTCTGATTCAATGAATTACATTGGCAGATTGGTCTTACTCTATTAATGTATTCAATGTTAAAACAGATTTGAATTTACCGCCAATATATAGGTGGCAGATCTGATCTGCCACCCTTTCCAGTACAAATAACATGTCTTTCAATCATTTGAATTTCCCGCGCTATGGAGCAGGGTGGCACCTTTTAGGGACTTGTCAGGGTATGCTGGTAGGCAGGTAGGTAAGCAATCAGGCAGTACAGAAATAGGCAGGTTCAAGACGGCCCGCCAGTCTGCGCTGCGCTGCGCACAAGCGTGGAGCGTGTAGGCCAGACTAGACAGGCAGACAGGTGTAGGCCTATGTCATATGTAGGTCTGTAGGTGGAGTTTATGAACTTCAAACAAAAATTATTGTCAATATCAGAATATGAAAATGCTATCTCACGACGCCACCAATTCGCAAAGCGAGTAGAGTGGTGGACCGTGGACGCCTCTGAGACTGTGAGAATGTGAAATTATGACTGTATGAGAATTCTGGGGAATTTCGGGTTTGTCAGTTTGGTAAGGCATGTACAGTAAGGTAGGCCTACCTGCCTACCCAAACAGCCATACCCAGTCTGCCACTCAGCCAGTACACCATACTGCCATACAGCCATACTGCATGCGCATACAGATACAGTCAGACCTCAGACAGGCATAGGCCTACCCACCACCGGCAGACCGGAGGCAATTTTTTTGTCATTTTTATATATCGGTAGCGGGCTGGCAGGGTAGGCCTATACCAGTATACCAATCTGCCAATTGACATATTGAGGGAAAGTAGCATGTTACTGCGTTACAGAGGCAGGTTTTTCTAACCAAAACAATAAACGCCCACTTTTCCAATGGAGGGAAAGGAGCAGGTTATAGAGGCGGGTTTACGATCTGTTTACCAGGGTGGGCTTAAGTGCCTATTTACTGATTTAACTGGCTACCTGCATGACTGGTGGGTTGGGTAGGCACTATAGGCAGTAGGCTACCAAACTAGACTGCCCGATAGAGCCTAATTCTCTGTAGGGCCTAGTAATTAAAAAACCTATTTTTTCACTAAATTTTCAAAAAGGGTCCTACTAAATACTACAAAAAGCACAAAACAAGCACAAAAAAGCACAAAAAAGTCAAGAAAAGCACAAAAAAGCACAAAAAAAGCACAAAAAAGCACAAAAAAAGTAAAAAAAAGCACAAAAAAGTAAAAAAAAAGCACAAAAAAGCAAACTGATAGATGTTTATTGAGCTTGTAATAGAACAGATGATAGAAGCAATATCATGTAGTGCAGTAGTGTCTAGGTTACCCGAAGGATAATCACATGTCCAGTATGCTTTCATGTCATATAGCTGCCAGTGAGTGAGTACCAGCACGAGCACTTACAGACTTACAGGTACAGCCCTACCACGAGCACCCTAGTGCAATATCAGGCTAATGTCAGTATGTAAATATGGTTCAATTCAAATATCAAGATAGAACTTATAATACTGTAGTAGACTTTGTTATTGTCTTGTCACATTATGTCAACCTGTCAACTTATCAGCGTTCTGGTTAATTACTTGTAACGATGTAGCGACGCAGCATAGGCGCTTGTAAACTGTATATGTCAGTGTTGACCGAAATCGCGATTATTCTATTATTGGAATGCCTTTATTCACCGATAAATCGACATACTGTACAATTATATCACGTCACGGTCTGCCCGAACCTCTCGAGTGGGCGATCGATAACGTCTGAGGACAAGTATGATGATATTAGTCATAGTCATACTTGCAAGAATCTCGCTTAGGTCGGAACTGCCTTGGTTACGATATCTGCGTCTGTTGGAAACACAGTTCCTGCCTGGGTTTAACCACTGCTGTTGTAACACTACTGTATACTTTGAAATTTCTATAACTGCCAGATTGTTTGCAATGTTGTTTAGGAGTTCATGCGTACTTATCTTATATGTCAGGGGGGGAAGGGGGTGTCTGTAACAATATCTCTCATGTTTTCGCCCCCCCCCCCCCCCCCCCCTCCCCCCATCTCTCTTGATGTGAGAATGTTTTTTTGTGCTTTTTTTTACTTTTTTTGTGCTTTTTTTTACTTTTTTTTGTGCTTTTTTTTTACTTTTTTGTGCTTTTTTGTGCTTTTTTTTGTGCTTTTTTGTGCTTTTCTTGACTTTTTTGTGCTTGTTTTGTGCTTTTTGTAGTATTTAGTAGGACCCAAAAAAACCCGATGTCTGGATGTGCTAAAAATTTTCCCAGCACACAGGTCACTTCGACTTCGACACACCCAGAAATTGTGTACAGGTGTAGGCCTAACGAAATACTGAAATATCTTGTACCGAAGTGAAAGTCTGTCAGTCTGTATCAACCAATCAGCGTACCGGTAGCTGTAGGTCAGTAGGTGGCTAACTTTGTATAGAAATATACCTATATGACTATTTTGACATGACTGGTTTCATAAACAGAGGTTTGTTGATCGACGGTAAAGGCCATTTACTCGGTCGTTTGGCGACAGTCGTTGCCAAGCAACTGCTACAGGGTCAACGCGTCATCGTTGTGCGATGCGAAGAGATCAACATATCCGGCCACTTTTACCGGAACAAGCTGAAGTACCTTGCGTTCCTGCGTAAACGTACCAACACCAAACCAGCGCGCGGCCCCTTCCACCTTCGCGCCCCTAGTCGAATATTTTGGCGCACCGTCCGGGGAATGTTGCCGCACAAAACGAAACGCGGCGCAAAGGCGCTGTCGCTACTGAAATGCTACGAGGGGCGTCCAAGTCCGTACGATCAGCGCAAAGCCATGGTGGTTCCGTCGTGTCTGCGTCTTATTAAACTCGCTCCCAACCGCAAACACTGCCTGTTGGGTCGGTTGAGTCACGAAGTGGGTTGGAAGTACCAAGGAATAGTGAAAGAACTGGAGGAGAAACGCATAAAGAGAGGGAGAGTTCGAACGGAAGAGATAAAAGCGTGGAGAAAGCGACGGCAGGCGGCCATAAAACGGGCTCACGAGAAGTATGGCAAAGAGATGGAAGAGTACGAGAATACGATACGATCGTATGGGTACGCCGTGGTCTAACTGTGTTGTTGTGTGTAATAGAGCAAATAATCGGTGTATTATACCTATACATTGTATCGGTAAAACATGTTATTATAAAATTTGTGCACCGGTATTCGTATAAATATGATAAATGCCTCGAACTTTAATAATACAATGTTTAACCTATTTGGTGTATTTGTATTTGCTGGGAAGATGACGCGAATAATTAAGTAATTTGGTTATCTTGTCACCAATTTATTGGTCTCTTGTGTTTTTTAAATCAAATCGTAAGCCCTGCCCACCCCCAACCGACGAATTACAATGTAAAGTGATGGGATGTTGTACTACGTTTAAATTGTACTTAAGGAACCAGACCAATTGATGTTTTCCATACCAGATGGAGTACTGAATGCTGATTAACTAATTCAATTAGCTAGAAGAACTGTAAACAATATGAATAACAACATTTCAACCTGAACGAAAACCCAATGTCACGAAATCCGCAGATATTGAAGCCATTCTCGTTCTACTCAGAAAATTAATATTCTTTTCAATTAGAATTTAGAGTTAAAATTGTATTAACTCCGTATTAGTGCATGATGTATGTAATATATAACTTTATACGACGGGTGACTTTATGTGTCGCGTGTCGGGTGAGGATGCTTTGAGACTGCTGAGAAAAAGTGTAGCAACTATTACTCGGGGAAATTGAATTCATCAAAGAAATACAGAATGCAGTATATATAACCACACATATATACACCCATATATACCCAGTATATATTACCACACATATATACACCCATATATACCCAGTATATATTACCACACATATATACACCCATATATACCCAGTATATATTACATTAAGCTTTTGGAAGTTTAGGCTTTTGGATTTCTGAAATACTGACTAATATCTTTCGGTCCTTGAAGTCTACGAGGTTTAAACTAGATAGCTTTAAAAAGTTATTCGCGTTACAAACATTCCTAGGGCGACAAATGGATTAATAATAGTACCGCTACGCAAGACTCCCTTACTTAAATATTATTGATTATTTATATAGCGCGTTTCTATGCTCGGCATACACTTTTATTATTTTTCTCCCAGCATAGACAGGCCTATAGTCGGATTCGAACCCGCGCCGCCAGCAATATATTAAAATGTGAGACTATTTATGTCAAATGATTTAAATTTTGTTACATCTCTTGATAGGGCGTCGAAGTAGAAAAGTTTTGCACACACTCAAAAATTATTGCAACTTTAGTGTCTGCAAGGCTTGCAGACACTAAAGTTGTACACCTAAACAGAACTCCATATACAATATTGGATTCATGTAGTTAAGGGGCCGTGCATAAATGATGTCACGGTCGAGGGGGGGGGGGGGGTTGCAATTTTGTGTGACGTGGGGGAGGGGGGTGGGGTAGCTATACTGTGACGTCACAGTACCACTTTGGTGACCAAATAAAATACATAAGACCAACAACATCAAACATCAACAGCCAAAGTGAAATCTATTCAAGTAATCGCGAATCGAGGTGATGAAGTGTTAATTCTAAGTGGCGATAAAGAAGTTAATAAAAAATGTTAATTTTGAAATTATTATGTTATTAATACTAAATGCTAATACTTCATTAATTCAACTGCACACAATGACTAAACAAGGAAGACACCCGCATATTCACTCCCATGGGAATGACGACATCGATCACCGGAAGTGCACAAGGTAATACGACCGACTATTGTGCCACTTCCTGGGTCTAACTCTACCTCGTCCTTATCTACCCAGTCAATGTGGTGTTCTTCATTAACTATACAGGGTATTTTTTGTGACGTGACGTTCAAGGGGGGTTATAAAATTCGTGACAGATTGTGACAGGGGGGGGTGGGTTCGAAAATCGTAAAAAAAAGCGTGACATCATTTGTGCACGGCTCCTAAGGTGCTCCCTACTTACGTCATAAATATTTCGGAACATTAAATTATTTCACATCTGTAATATTTTAGCATTATTTAAACCGAAATTATTGTTTATTCCTTAAAAATGAAACTATTTGCTGACAATGATGTTTTAAATTTAGCCCATTTTTAAATTTATGTGTCTATTTTTCAAATTTTTTTTATTTTTTTTGTTTGAGTAATATTTTGGGCTGAGTCGGATTCTTGTTGGAGTCTGAGTCCTTCGATTTTGTCAGGACTCCGTAACCCTGATTCTAACATTACGTATTACAAAATCACTCGTGCCGTAACGCTATAAAGTGCCATTTTATGAACAATGACCTATATACCTATTTTTTCTAATTAAATAAACTAGGAGATCAAATGGATATTGTTTCAGAAACGAAAATATTTAGCTAATGTACCTTATGTAATAAGTAATTATACCATCAATATCAATAAATAGCATTCTGACATGGGTAGGTTCTGTAATGTACTGATGTTTTTTTATATTATTTTCATATTCTAATCCTTCGAAAAAGTTAGTTGGGTCTTTATTCTTTCAATAGGTATAGATTTGTAATGCTAGCTAAAATTGGAAGAGTTCCTTGCCGTCGTGTAGGGCCTATGTATCAGTTTTAAATGTTGGAGTTTAAAGGTGGGCAATTTGTTCTTTGAGTGGGTTTGTTCTTATAGGAGTAACATATTCCCCAAAAATGCTACGAACGAAATGCTATCTCAAGATCACACATTACATATATTAGTTTGGCACTGGTATAGCTTGGGTGACCATTTTTGACCAATTTTGATTAATCAATTAGATACTTCCACGGCATTTTTTGGAAAATTTTTTTCTTGAATATGGTTTGCTGAAATTCGATTTAGTGGTAGCTAGTAATTTTTTTTTGGTAGCTAAGTGTTTTTAAAAATACCAAAAAAAATTATTTTTCTGCCTTTATTTAAAAATGAATGCTAGTGGAGATGGACGTCATGTTCTAAAACGCACAGAGCAGAGTGATCCTAATATTTGAACAATAATGCAAATAGTCAATCAATAGTCAGTCAATCAATAAACCCCGCAGGGGTTACATAAATAAAGCACTAATAATCTGACCAGTATAGCTGAATGTCCAAGTAAGGTGATTATTGCCTGAAGAGTTAGTATATAGATAGATTATTGTTTATCTCCCTCCCCCCAAAGTTACCAATTGTGATATTTGCCAGTCATTGAAGCTTTAAACAATCGGGTTGGTCGTCTCTCCCGTTCGGATCGCCTTATGATTGTTTCCTGGCCAATGTCGGTCGATTCTGGAGTATGTTTAGTTGTATATGTAGAATCCTGGCTTCCCTTAGTAGTATCTGGTTGGATGGATGCACTGTCTGATGACAGCTTGGTTGTGTGGTATCATGTTGCTGGCCAGGAAAGTTTAGTGTTTCTGGAATTATTTGATTGTGGCGGATTTCCGAATCTAATTTGGTGAGAATCTCGTTGTTTTTGAGAGAATCAGAATATTTTGGTTTAGTGATGTCCTTCCAGGAGTCTTGAATTGGAACTGGTTGGGTTGGTGGTATCTCAGTATTGGGGTCAGGATACGAGACACTAGAACAAAATCGCCTCCGCTTTGCAGGACATTGATTTCGCCGTGAGGACCAGCCAGTGCATAATCTTGTACTTTGGCAGCCTCATGGAGTGAATAAGCATGGTGGACAGCCCATGACTTTCTTGAGACGCATCTTAAAGGACACTGGCCTTAAAGATGCGGATGATTTAGCAAATGTGATGGGTGATTGTGGCGGCGCAATTTTGTCGATAAGCCGGCACAGCATTCTTAAAAATGCAGCTGCAATGCAGCATGCCGATCCTAGTAGTAGTAGGATACGGTGGATCGGCGACTGTGGTGTACTTTCGCAGAAACTTCCTGTTTCTAAGCGTTATTAATCCTGAACCATCCATACGTACCAGATATTGTCTGTGTGGTTTTCTAAGCGTTATTAATCCTGAACCATCCTTACGTACCAGATATTGTCTGTGTGGTTTTCTAAGCGTTATTAATCCTGAACCATCCTTACGTACCAGATATTGTCTGTGTGGTTTTCTAAGCGTTATTAATCCTGAACCATCCATACGTACCAGATATTGTCTGTGTGGTTTTCTAAGCGTTATTAATCCTGAACCATCCATACGTACCAGATATTGTCTGTGTGGTTTTCTAAGCGTTATTAATCCTGAACCATCCATACGTACCAGATATTGTCTGTGTGGTTTTCTAAGCGTTATTAATCCTGAACCATCCATACGTACCAGATATTGTCTGTGTGGTTTTCTAAGCGTTATTAATCCTGAACCATCCTTACGTACCAGATATTGTCTGTGTGGTTTTCTAAGCGTTATTAATCCTGAACCATCCTTACGTACGAGATATTGTCTGTGTGGTTTTCTAAGCGTTATTAATCCTGAACCATCCTTACGTACCAGATATTGTCTGTGTGGTTTTCTAAGCGTTATTAATCCTGAACCATCCTTACGTACCAGATATTGTCTGTGTGGTTTTCTAAGCGTTATTAATCCTGAACCATCCTTACGTACGAGATATTGTCTGTGTGGTTTTCTAAGCGTTATTAATCCTGAACCATCCTTACGTACCAGATATTGTCTGTGTGGTTTTCTAAGCGTTATTAATCCTGAACCATCCTTACGTACCAGATATTGTCTGTGTGGTTTTCTAAGCGTTATTAATCCTGAACCATCCTTACGTACGAGATATTGTCTGTGTGGTTTTCTAAGCGTTATTAATCCTGAACCATCCTTACGTACCAGATATTGTCTGTGTGGTTTTCTAAGCGTTATTAATCCTGAACCATCCTTACGTACGAGATATTGTCTGTGTGGTTTTCTAAGCGTTATTAATCCTGAACCATCCTTACGTACCAGATATTGTCTGTGTGGTTTTCTAAGCGTTATTAATCCTGAACCATCCTTACGTACCAGATATTGTCTGTGTGGTTTTCTAAGCGTTATTAATCCTGAACCATCCTTACGTACCAGATATTGTCTGTGTGGTTTTCTAAGCGTTATTAATCCTGAACCATCCTTACGTACCAGATATTGTCTGTGTGGTTTTCTAAGCGTTATTAATCCTGAACCATCCTTACGTACCAGATATTGTCTGTGTGGTTTTCTAAGCGTTATTAATCCTGAACCATCCTTACGTACGAGATATTGTCTGTGTGGTTTTCTAAGCGTTATTAATCCTGAACCATCCTTACGTACGAGATATTGTCTGTGTGGTTTTCTAAGCGTTATTAATCCTGAACCATCCTTACGTACCAGATATTGTCTGTGTGGTTTTCTAAGCGTTATTAATCCTGAACCATCCATACGTACCAGATATTGTCTGTGTGGTTTTCTAAGCGTTATTAATCCTGAACCATCCATACGTACCAGATATTGTCTGTGTGGTTTTCTAAGCGTTATTAATCCTGAACCATCCATACGTACCAGATATTGTCTGTGTGGTTTTCTAAGCGTTATTAATCCTGAACCATCCTTACGTACCAGATATTGTCTGTGTGGTTTTCTAAGCGTTATTAATCCTGAACCTATCCTTACGTACCAGATATTGTCTGTGTGGTTTTCTAAGCGTTATTAATCCTGAACCATCCTTACGTACGAGATATTGTCTGTGTGGTTTTCTAAGCGTTATTAATCCTGAACCATCCTTACGTACGAGATATTGTCTGTGTGGTTTTCTAAGCGTTATTAATCCTGAACCATCCTTACGTACCAGATATTGTCTGTGTGGTTTTCTAAGCGTTATTAATCCTGAACCATCCATACGTACCAGATATTGTCTGTGTGGTTTTCTAAGCGTTATTAATCCTGAACCATCCATACGTACCAGATATTGTCTGTGTGGTTTTCTAAGCGTTATTAATCCTGAACCATCCATACGTACCAGATATTGTCTGTGTGGTTTTCTAAGCGTTATTAATCCTGAACCTATCCTTACGTACCAGATATTGTCTGTGTGGTTTTCTAAGCGTTATTAATCCTGAACCATCCTTACGTACCAGATATTGTCTGTGTGGTTTTCTAAGCGTTATTAATCCTGAACCATCCTTACGTACGAGATATTGTCTGTGTGGTTTTCTAAGCGTTATTAATCCTGAACCTATCCATACGTACCAGATATTGTCTGTGTGGTTTTCTAAGCGTTATTAATCCTGAACCTATCCTTACGTACCAGATATTGTCTGTGTGGTTTTCTAAGCGTTATTAATCCTGAACCATCCTTACGTACGAGATATTGTCTGTGTGGTTTTCTAAGCGTTATTAATCCTGAACCTATCCATACGTACCAGATATTGTCTGTGTGGTTTTCTAAGCGTTATTAATCCTGAACCATCCTTACGTACCAGATATTGTCTGTGTGGTTTTCTAAGCGTTATTAATCCTGAACCTATCCTTACGTACCAGATATTGTCTGTGTGGTTTTCTAAGCGTTATTAATCCTGAACCTATCCATACGTACCAGATATTGTCTGTGTGGTTTTCTAAGCGTTATTAATCCTGAACCTATCCATACGTACCAGATATTGTCTGTGTGGTTTTCTAAGCGTTATTAATCCTGAACCTATCCATACGTACCAGATATTGTCTGTGTGGTTTTCTAAGCGTTATTAATCCTGAACCCATCCTTACGTACCAGATATTGTCTGTGTGGTTTTCTAAGCGTTATTAATCCTGAACCTATCCTTACGTACCAGATATTGTCTGTGTGGTTTTCTAAGCGTTATTAATCCTGAACCTATCCATACGTACCAGATATTGTCTGTGTGGTTTTCTAAGCGTTATTAATCCTGAACCTATCCATACGTACCAGATATTGTCTGTGTGGTTTTCTAAGCGTTATTAATCCTGAACCTATCCATACGTACCAGATATTGTCTGTGTGGTTTTCTAAGCGTTATTAATCCTGAACCCATCCTTACGTACCAGATATTGTCTGTGTGGTTTTCTAAGCGTTATTAATCCTGAACCTATCCTTACGTACGAGATATTGTCTGTGTGGTTTTCTAAGCGTTATTAATCCTGAACCCATCCTTACGTACCAGATATTGTCTGTGTGGTTTTCTAAGCGTTATTAATCCTGAACCTATCCATACGTACCAGATATTGTCTGTGTGGTTTTCTAAGCGTTATTAATCCTGAACCTATCCTTACGTACCAGATATTGTCTGTGTGGTTTTCTAAGCGTTATTAATCCTGAACCTATCCTTACGTACCAGATATTGTCTGTGTGGTTTTCTAAGCGTTATTAATCCTGAACCATCCATACGTACCAGATATTGTCTGTGTGGTTTTCTAAGCGTTATTAATCCTGAACCATCCTTACGTACCAGATATTGTCTGTGTGGTTTTCTAAGCGTTATTAATCCTGAACCTATCCTTACGTACCAGATATTGTCTGTGTGGTTTTCTAAGCGTTATTAATCCTGAACCTATCCTTACGTACCAGATATTGTCTGTGTGGTTTTCTAAGCGTTATTAATCCTGAACCTATCCTTACGTACCAGATATTGTCTGTGTGGTTTTCTAAGCGTTATTAATCCTGAACCTATCCTTACGTACCAGATATTGTCTGTGTGGTTTTCTAAGCGTTATTAATCCTGAACCTATCCTTACGTACCAGATATTGTCTGTGTGGTTTTCTAAGCGTTATTAATCCTGAACCTATCCTTACGTACCAGATATTGTCTGTGTGGTTTTCTAAGCGTTATTAATCCTGAACCTATCCTTACGTACCAGATATTGTCTGTGTGGTTTTCTAAGCGTTATTAATCCTGAACCATCCTTACGTACCAGATATTGTCTGTGTGGTTTTCTAAGCGTTATTAATCCTGAACCATCCTTACGTACCAGATATTGTCTGTGTGGTTTTCTAAGCGTTATTAATCCTGAACCTATCCTTACGTACCAGATATTGTCTGTGTGGTTTTCTAAGCGTTATTAATCCTGAACCATCCTTACGTACCAGATATTGTCTGTGTGGTTTTCTAAGCGTTATTAATCCTGAACCTATCCTTACGTACCAGATATTGTCTGTGTGGTTTTCTAAGCGTTATTAATCCTGAACCATCCTTACGTACCAGATATTGTCTGTGTGGTTTTCTAAGCGTTATTAATCCTGAACCTATCCTTACGTACCAGATATTGTCTGTGTGGTTTTCTAAGCGTTATTAATCCTGAACCTATCCATACGTACCAGATATTGTCTGTGTGGTTTTCTAAGCGTTATTAATCCTGAACCATCCTTACGTACCAGATATTGTCTGTGTGGTTTTCTAAGCGTTATTAATCCTGAACCTATCCATACGTACCAGATATTGTCTGTGTGGTTTTCTAAGCGTTATTAATCCTGAACCTATCCATACGTACCAGATATTGTCTGTGTGGTTTTCTAAGCGTTATTAATCCTGAACCATCCTTACGTACCAGATATTGTCTGTGTGGTTTTCTAAGCGTTATTAATCCTGAACCTATCCTTACGTACCAGATATTGTCTGTGTGGTTTTCTAAGCGTTATTAATCCTGAACCTATCCATACGTACCAGATATTGTCTGTGTGGTTTTCTAAGCGTTATTAATCCTGAACCATCCTTACGTACCAGATATTGTCTGTGTGGTTTTCTAAGCGTTATTAATCCTGAACCTATCCTTACGTACCAGATATTGTCTGTGTGGTTTTCTAAGCGTTATTAATCCTGAACCTATCCATACGTACCAGATATTGTCTGTGTGGTTTTCTAAGCGTTATTAATCCTGAACCATCCTTACGTACCAGATATTGTCTGTGTGGTTTTCTAAGCGTTATTAATCCTGAACCTATCCATACGTACCAGATATTGTCTGTGTGGTTTTCTAAGCGTTATTAATCCTGAACCATCCTTACGTACCAGATATTGTCTGTGTGGTTTTCTAAGCGTTATTAATCCTGAACCATCCTTACGTACCAGATATTGTCTGTGTGGTTTTCTAAGCGTTATTAATCCTGAACCATCCTTACGTACCAGATATTGTCTGTGTGGTTTTCTAAGCGTTATTAATCCTGAACCATCCTTACGTACCAGATATTGTCTGTGTGGTTTTCTAAGCGTTATTAATCCTGAACCATCCTTACGTACCAGATATTGTCTGTGTGGTTTTCTAAGCGTTATTAATCCTGAACCATCCTTACGTACCAGATATTGTCTGTGTGGTTTTCTAAGCGTTATTAATCCTGAACCATCCTTACGTACCAGATATTGTCTGTGTGGTTTTCTAAGCGTTATTAATCCTGAACCATCCTTACGTACCAGATATTGTCTGTGTGGTTTTCTAAGCGTTATTAATCCTGAACCATCCTTACGTACCAGATATTGTCTGTGTGGTTTTCTAAGCGTTATTAATCCTGAACCATCCATACGTACCAGATATTGTCTGTGTGGTTTTCTAAGCGTTATTAATCCTGAACCTATCCATACGTACCAGATATTGTCTGTGTGGTTTTCTAAGCGTTATTAATCCTGAACCTATCCATACGTACCAGATATTGTCTGTGTGGTTTTCTAAGCGTTATTAATCCTGAACCATCCTTACGTACCAGATATTGTCTGTGTGGTTTTCTAAGCGTTATTAATCCTGAACCATCCATACGTACCAGATATTGTCTGTGTGGTTTTCTAAGCGTTATTAATCCTGAACCATCCATACGTACCAGATATTGTCTGTGTGGTTTTCTAAGCGTTATTAATCCTGAACCTATCCATACGTACCAGATATTGTCTGTGTGGTTTTCTAAGCGTTATTAATCCTGAACCTATCCATACGTACCAGATATTGTCTGTGTGGTTTTCTAAGCGTTATTAATCCTGAACCATCCTTACGTACCAGATATTGTCTGTGTGGTTTTCTAAGCGTTATTAATCCTGAACCATCCTTACGTACCAGATATTGTCTGTGTGGTTTTCTAAGCGTTATTAATCCTGAACCATCCTTACGTACCAGATATTGTCTGTGTGGTTTTCTAAGCGTTATTAATCCTGAACCATCCTTACGTACCAGATATTGTCTGTGTGGTTTTCTAAGCGTTATTAATCCTGAACCATCCTTACGTACCAGATATTGTCTGTGTGGTTTTCTAAGCGTTATTAATCCTGAACCATCCATACGTACCAGATATTGTCTGTGTGGTTTTCTAAGCGTTATTAATCCTGAACCTATCCATACGTACCAGATATTGTCTGTGTGGTTTTCTAAGCGTTATTAATCCTGAACCATCCTTACGTACCAGATATTGTCTGTGTGGTTTTCTAAGCGTTATTAATCCTGAACCTATCCATACGTACCAGATATTGTCTGTGTGGTTTTCTAAGCGTTATTAATCCTGAACCATCCTTACGTACCAGATATTGTCTGTGTGGTTTTCTAAGCGTTATTAATCCTGAACCTATCCTTACGTACCAGATATTGTCTGTGTGGTTTTCTAAGCGTTATTAATCCTGAACCATCCTTACGTACCAGATATTGTCTGTGTGGTTTTCTAAGCGTTATTAATCCTGAACCATCCTTACGTACCAGATATTGTCTGTGTGGTTTTCTAAGCGTTATTAATCCTGAACCATCCTTACGTACCAGATATTGTCTGTGTGGTTTTCTAAGCGTTATTAATCCTGAACCTATCCTTACGTACCAGATATTGTCTGTGTGGTTTTCTAAGCGTTATTAATCCTGAACCATCCTTACGTACCAGATATTGTCTGTGTGGTTTTCTAAGCGTTATTAATCCTGAACCTATCCTTACGTACCAGATATTGTCTGTGTGGTTTTCTAAGCGTTATTAATCCTGAACCTATCCTTACGTACCAGATATTGTCTGTGTGGTTTTCTAAGCGTTATTAATCCTGAACCTATCCTTACGTACCAGATATTGTCTGTGTGGTTTTCTAAGCGTTATTAATCCTGAACCATCCTTACGTACCAGATATTGTCTGTGTGGTTTTCTAAGCGTTATTAATCCTGAACCTATCCTTACGTACCAGATATTGTCTGTGTGGTTTTCTAAGCGTTATTAATCCTGAACCTATCCATACGTACCAGATATTGTCTGTGTGGTTTTCTAAGCGTTATTAATCCTGAACCTATCCTTACGTACCAGATATTGTCTGTGTGGTTTTCTAAGCGTTATTAATCCTGAACCTATCCATACGTACCAGATATTGTCTGTGTGGTTTTCTAAGCGTTATTAATCCTGAACCATCCTTACGTACCAGATATTGTCTGTGTGGTTTTCTAAGCGTTATTAATCCTGAACCTATCCTTACGTACCAGATATTGTCTGTGTGGTTTTCTAAGCGTTATTAATCCTGAACCTATCCTTACGTACCAGATATTGTCTGTGTGGTTTTCTAAGCGTTATTAATCCTGAACCTATCCATACGTACCAGATATTGTCTGTGTGGTTTTCTAAGCGTTATTAATCCTGAACCTATCCTTACGTACCAGATATTGTCTGTGTGGTTTTCTAAGCGTTATTAATCCTGAACCTATCCTTACGTACCAGATATTGTCTGTGTGGTTTTCTAAGCGTTATTAATCCTGAACCATCCTTACGTACCAGATATTGTCTGTGTGGTTTTCTAAGCGTTATTAATCCTGAACCATCCTTACGTACCAGATATTGTCTGTGTGGTTTTCTAAGCGTTATTAATCCTGAACCTATCCTTACGTACCAGATATTGTCTGTGTGGTTTTCTAAGCGTTATTAATCCTGAACCATCCTTACGTACCAGATATTGTCTGTGTGGTTTTCTAAGCGTTATTAATCCTGAACCTATCCTTACGTACCAGATATTGTCTGTGTGGTTTTCTAAGCGTTATTAATCCTGAACCTATCCTTACGTACCAGATATTGTCTGTGTGGTTTTCTAAGCGTTATTAATCCTGAACCATCCTTACGTACCAGATATTGTCTGTGTGGTTTTCTAAGCGTTATTAATCCTGAACCTATCCTTACGTACCAGATATTGTCTGTGTGGTTTTCTAAGCGTTATTAATCCTGAACCATCCTTACGTACCAGATATTGTCTGTGTGGTTTTCTAAGCGTTATTAATCCTGAACCTATCCTTACGTACCAGATATTGTCTGTGTGGTTTTCTAAGCGTTATTAATCCTGAACCATCCTTACGTACCAGATATTGTCTGTGTGGTTTTCTAAGCGTTATTAATCCTGAACCATCCTTACGTACCAGATATTGTCTGTGTGGTTTTCTAAGCGTTATTAATCCTGAACCTATCCTTACGTACCAGATATTGTCTGTGTGGTTTTCTAAGCGTTATTAATCCTGAACCTATCCTTACGTACCAGATATTGTCTGTGTGGTTTTCTAAGCGTTATTAATCCTGAACCATCCTTACGTACCAGATATTGTCTGTGTGGTTTTCTAAGCGTTATTAATCCTGAACCTATCCTTACGTACCAGATATTGTCTGTGTGGTTTTCTAAGCGTTATTAATCCTGAACCTATCCTTACGTACCAGATATTGTCTGTGTGGTTTTCTAAGCGTTATTAATCCTGAACCATCCTTACGTACCAGATATTGTCTGTGTGGTTTTCTAAGCGTTATTAATCCTGAACCATCCTTACGTACCAGATATTGTCTGTGTGGTTTTCTAAGCGTTATTAATCCTGAACCTATCCTTACGTACCAGATATTGTCTGTGTGGTTTTCTAAGCGTTATTAATCCTGAACCATCCTTACGTACCAGATATTGTCTGTGTGGTTTTCTAAGCGTTATTAATCCTGAACCATCCTTACGTACCAGATATTGTCTGTGTGGTTTTCTAAGCGTTATTAATCCTGAACCATCCTTACGTACCAGATATTGTCTGTGTGGTTTTCTAAGCGTTATTAATCCTGAACCATCCTTACGTACCAGATATTGTCTGTGTGGTTTTCTAAGCGTTATTAATCCTGAACCATCCTTACGTACCAGATATTGTCTGTGTGGTTTTCTAAGCGTTATTAATCCTGAACCATCCTTACGTACCAGATATTGTCTGTGTGGTTTTCTAAGCGTTATTAATCCTGAACCATCCTTACGTACCAGATATTGTCTGTGTGGTTTTCTAAGCGTTATTAATCCTGAACCATCCTTACGTACCAGATATTGTCTGTGTGGTTTTCTAAGCGTTATTAATCCTGAACCATCCTTACGTACCAGATATTGTCTGTGTGGTTTTCTAAGCGTTATTAATCCTGAACCATCCTTACGTACCAGATATTGTCTGTGTGGTTTTCTAAGCGTTATTAATCCTGAACCTATCCTTACGTACCAGATATTGTCTGTGTGGTTTTCTAAGCGTTATTAATCCTGAACCATCCTTACGTACCAGATATTGTCTGTGTGGTTTTCTAAGCGTTATTAATCCTGAACCATCCTTACGTACCAGATATTGTCTGTGTGGTTTTCTAAGCGTTATTAATCCTGAACCATCCTTACGTACCAGATATTGTCTGTGTGGTTTTCTAAGCGTTATTAATCCTGAACCATCCTTACGTACCAGATATTGTCTGTGTGGTTTTCTAAGCGTTATTAATCCTGAACCATCCTTACGTACCAGATATTGTCTGTGTGGTTTTCTAAGCGTTATTAATCCTGAACCATCCTTACGTACCAGATATTGTCTGTGTGGTTTTCTAAGCGTTATTAATCCTGAACCATCCTTACGTACCAGATATTGTCTGTGTGGTTTTCTAAGCGTTATTAATCCTGAACCATCCTTACGTACCAGATATTGTCTGTGTGGTTTTCTAAGCGTTATTAATCCTGAACCATCCTTACGTACCAGATATTGTCTGTGTGGTTTTCTAAGCGTTATTAATCCTGAACCATCCTTACGTACCAGATATTGTCTGTGTGGTTTTCTAAGCGTTATTAATCCTGAACCATCCTTACGTACCAGATATTGTCTGTGTGGTTTTCTAAGCGTTATTAATCCTGAACCATCCTTACGTACCAGATATTGTCTGTGTGGTTTTCTAAGCGTTATTAATCCTGAACCATCCTTACGTACCAGATATTGTCTGTGTGGTTTTCTAAGCGTTATTAATCCTGAACCATCCTTACGTACCAGATATTGTCTGTGTGGTTTTCTAAGCGTTATTAATCCTGAACCATCCTTACGTACCAGATATTGTCTGTGTGGTTTTCTAAGCGTTATTAATCCTGAACCATCCTTACGTACCAGATATTGTCTGTGTGGTTTTCTAAGCGTTATTAATCCTGAACCTATCCTTACGTACCAGATATTGTCTGTGTGGTTTTCTAAGCGTTATTAATCCTGAACCATCCTTACGTACCAGATATTGTCTGTGTGGTTTTCTAAGCGTTATTAATCCTGAACCATCCTTACGTACCAGATATTGTCTGTGTGGTTTTCTAAGCGTTATTAATCCTGAACCATCCTTACGTACCAGATATTGTCTGTGTGGTTTTCTAAGCGTTATTAATCCTGAACCTATCCTTACGTACCAGATATTGTCTGTGTGGTTTTCTAAGCGTTATTAATCCTGAACCATCCTTACGTACCAGATATTGTCTGTGTGGTTTTCTAAGCGTTATTAATCCTGAACCTATCCTTACGTACCAGATATTGTCTGTGTGGTTTTCTAAGCGTTATTAATCCTGAACCATCCTTACGTACCAGATATTGTCTGTGTGGTTTTCTAAGCGTTATTAATCCTGAACCTATCCTTACGTACCAGATATTGTCTGTGTGGTTTTCTAAGCGTTATTAATCCTGAACCATCCTTACGTACCAGATATTGTCTGTGTGGTTTTCTAAGCGTTATTAATCCTGAACCATCCTTACGTACCAGATATTGTCTGTGTGGTTTTCTAAGCGTTATTAATCCTGAACCATCCTTACGTACCAGATATTGTCTGTGTGGTTTTCTAAGCGTTATTAATCCTGAACCATCCTTACGTACCAGATATTGTCTGTGTGGTTTTCTAAGCGTTATTAATCCTGAACCATCCTTACGTACCAGATATTGTCTGTGTGGTTTTCTAAGCGTTATTAATCCTGAACCATCCTTACGTACCAGATATTGTCTGTGTGGTTTTCTAAGCGTTATTAATCCTGAACCATCCTTACGTACCAGATATTGTCTGTGTGGTTTTCTAAGCGTTATTAATCCTGAACCATCCTTACGTACCAGATATTGTCTGTGTGGTTTTCTAAGCGTTATTAATCCTGAACCATCCTTACGTACCAGATATTGTCTGTGTGGTTTTCTAAGCGTTATTAATCCTGAACCATCCTTACGTACCAGATATTGTCTGTGTGGTTTTCTAAGCGTTATTAATCCTGAACCATCCTTACGTACCAGATATTGTCTGTGTGGTTTTCTAAGCGTTATTAATCCTGAACCATCCTTACGTACCAGATATTGTCTGTGTGGTTTTCTAAGCGTTATTAATCCTGAACCATCCTTACGTACCAGATATTGTCTGTGTGGTTTTCTAAGCGTTATTAATCCTGAACCATCCTTACGTACCAGATATTGTCTGTGTGGTTTTCTAAGCGTTATTAATCCTGAACCTATCCTTACGTACCAGATATTGTCTGTGTGGTTTTCTAAGCGTTATTAATCCTGAACCATCCTTACGTACCAGATATTGTCTGTGTGGTTTTCTAAGCGTTATTAATCCTGAACCTATCCTTACGTACCAGATATTGTCTGTGTGGTTTTCTAAGCGTTATTAATCCTGAACCATCCTTACGTACCAGATATTGTCTGTGTGGTTTTCTAAGCGTTATTAATCCTGAACCATCCTTACGTACCAGATATTGTCTGTGTGGTTTTCTAAGCGTTATTAATCCTGAACCTATCCTTACGTACCAGATATTGTCTGTGTGGTTTTCTAAGCGTTATTAATCCTGAACCATCCTTACGTACCAGATATTGTCTGTGTGGTTTTCTAAGCGTTATTAATCCTGAACCATCCTTACGTACCAGATATTGTCTGTGTGGTTTTCTAAGCGTTATTAATCCTGAACCATCCTTACGTACCAGATATTGTCTGTGTGGTTTTCTAAGCGTTATTAATCCTGAACCATCCTTACGTACCAGATATTGTCTGTGTGGTTTTCTAAGCGTTATTAATCCTGAACCATCCTTACGTACCAGATATTGTCTGTGTGGTTTTCTAAGCGTTATTAATCCTGAACCATCCTTACGTACCAGATATTGTCTGTGTGGTTTTCTAAGCGTTATTAATCCTGAACCATCCTTACGTACCAGATATTGTCTGTGTGGTTTTCTAAGCGTTATTAATCCTGAACCTATCCTTACGTACCAGATATTGTCTGTGTGGTTTTCTAAGCGTTATTAATCCTGAACCTATCCTTACGTACCAGATATTGTCTGTGTGGTTTTCTAAGCGTTATTAATCCTGAACCTATCCTTACGTACCAGATATTGTCTGTGTGGTTTTCTAAGCGTTATTAATCCTGAACCTATCCTTACGTACCAGATATTGTCTGTGTGGTTTTCTAAGCGTTATTAATCCTGAACCTATCCTTACGTACCAGATATTGTCTGTGTGGTTTTCTAAGCGTTATTAATCCTGAACCTATCCTTACGTACCAGATATTGTCTGTGTGGTTTTCTAAGCGTTATTAATCCTGAACCATCCTTACGTACCAGATATTGTCTGTGTGGTTTTCTAAGCGTTATTAATCCTGAACCTATCCTTACGTACCAGATATTGTCTGTGTGGTTTTCTAAGCGTTATTAATCCTGAACCATCCTTACGTACCAGATATTGTCTGTGTGGTTTTCTAAGCGTTATTAATCCTGAACCATCCTTACGTACCAGATATTGTCTGTGTGGTTTTCTAAGCGTTATTAATCCTGAACCATCCTTACGTACCAGATATTGTCTGTGTGGTTTTCTAAGCGTTATTAATCCTGAACCATCCTTACGTACCAGATATTGTCTGTGTGGTTTTCTAAGCGTTATTAATCCTGAACCATCCTTACGTACCAGATATTGTCTGTGTGGTTTTCTAAGCGTTATTAATCCTGAACCTATCCTTACGTACCAGATATTGTCTGTGTGGTTTTCTAAGCGTTATTAATCCTGAACCTATCCTTACGTACCAGATATTGTCTGTGTGGTTTTCTAAGCGTTATTAATCCTGAACCTATCCTTACGTACCAGATATTGTCTGTGTGGTTTTCTAAGCGTTATTAATCCTGAACCTATCCTTACGTACCAGATATTGTCTGTGTGGTTTTCTAAGCGTTATTAATCCTGAACCTATCCTTACGTACCAGATATTGTCTGTGTGGTTTTCTAAGCGTTATTAATCCTGAACCTATCCTTACGTACCAGATATTGTCTGTGTGGTTTTCTAAGCGTTATTAATCCTGAACCATCCTTACGTACCAGATATTGTCTGTGTGGTTTTCTAAGCGTTATTAATCCTGAACCTATCCTTACGTACCAGATATTGTCTGTGTGGTTTTCTAAGCGTTATTAATCCTGAACCTATCCTTACGTACCAGATATTGTCTGTGTGGTTTTCTAAGCGTTATTAATCCTGAACCTATCCTTACGTACCAGATATTGTCTGTGTGGTTTTCTAAGCGTTATTAATCCTGAACCTATCCTTACGTACCAGATATTGTCTGTGTGGTTTTCTAAGCGTTATTAATCCTGAACCTATCCTTACGTACCAGATATTGTCTGTGTGGTTTTCTAAGCGTTATTAATCCTGAACCTATCCTTACGTACCAGATATTGTCTGTGTGGTTTTCTAAGCGTTATTAATCCTGAACCTATCCTTACGTACCAGATATTGTCTGTGTGGTTTTCTAAGCGTTATTAATCCTGAACCATCCTTACGTACCAGATATTGTCTGTGTGGTTTTCTAAGCGTTATTAATCCTGAACCTATCCTTACGTACCAGATATTGTCTGTGTGGTTTTCTAAGCGTTATTAATCCTGAACCATCCTTACGTACCAGATATTGTCTGTGTGGTTTTCTAAGCGTTATTAATCCTGAACCATCCTTACGTACCAGATATTGTCTGTGTGGTTTTCTAAGCGTTATTAATCCTGAACCTATCCTTACGTACCAGATATTGTCTGTGTGGTTTTCTAAGCGTTATTAATCCTGAACCTATCCTTACGTACCAGATATTGTCTGTGTGGTTTTCTAAGCGTTATTAATCCTGAACCATCCTTACGTACCAGATATTGTCTGTGTGGTTTTCTAAGCGTTATTAATCCTGAACCTATCCTTACGTACCAGATATTGTCTGTGTGGTTTTCTAAGCGTTATTAATCCTGAACCTATCCTTACGTACCAGATATTGTCTGTGTGGTTTTCTAAGCGTTATTAATCCTGAACCTATCCTTACGTACCAGATATTGTCTGTGTGGTTTTCTAAGCGTTATTAATCCTGAACCATCCTTACGTACCAGATATTGTCTGTGTGGTTTTCTAAGCGTTATTAATCCTGAACCATCCTTACGTACCAGATATTGTCTGTGTGGTTTTCTAAGCGTTATTAATCCTGAACCTATCCTTACGTACCAGATATTGTCTGTGTGGTTTTCTAAGCGTTATTAATCCTGAACCATCCTTACGTACCAGATATTGTCTGTGTGGTTTTCTAAGCGTTATTAATCCTGAACCTATCCTTACGTACCAGATATTGTCTGTGTGGTTTTCTAAGCGTTATTAATCCTGAACCATCCTTACGTACCAGATATTGTCTGTGTGGTTTTCTAAGCGTTATTAATCCTGAACCTATCCTTACGTACCAGATATTGTCTGTGTGGTTTTCTAAGCGTTATTAATCCTGAACCATCCTTACGTACCAGATATTGTCTGTGTGGTTTTCTAAGCGTTATTAATCCTGAACCATCCTTACGTACCAGATATTGTCTGTGTGGTTTTCTAAGCGTTATTAATCCTGAACCATCCTTACGTACCAGATATTGTCTGTGTGGTTTTCTAAGCGTTATTAATCCTGAACCTATCCTTACGTACCAGATATTGTCTGTGTGGTTTTCTAAGCGTTATTAATCCTGAACCATCCTTACGTACCAGATATTGTCTGTGTGGTTTTCTAAGCGTTATTAATCCTGAACCTATCCTTACGTACCAGATATTGTCTGTGTGGTTTTCTAAGCGTTATTAATCCTGAACCATCCTTACGTACCAGATATTGTCTGTGTGGTTTTCTAAGCGTTATTAATCCTGAACCTATCCTTACGTACCAGATATTGTCTGTGTGGTTTTCTAAGCGTTATTAATCCTGAACCATCCTTACGTACCAGATATTGTCTGTGTGGTTTTCTAAGCGTTATTAATCCTGAACCTATCCTTACGTACCAGATATTGTCTGTGTGGTTTTCTAAGCGTTATTAATCCTGAACCTATCCTTACGTACCAGATATTGTCTGTGTGGTTTTCTAAGCGTTATTAATCCTGAACCATCCTTACGTACCAGATATTGTCTGTGTGGTTTTCTAAGCGTTATTAATCCTGAACCTATCCTTACGTACCAGATATTGTCTGTGTGGTTTTCTAAGCGTTATTAATCCTGAACCTATCCTTACGTACCAGATATTGTCTGTGTGGTTTTCTAAGCGTTATTAATCCTGAACCTATCCATACGTACCAGATATTGTCTGTGTGGTTTTCTAAGCGTTATTAATCCTGAACCATCCTTACGTACCAGATATTGTCTGTGTGGTTTTCTAAGCGTTATTAATCCTGAACCTATCCTTACGTACCAGATATTGTCTGTGTGGTTTTCTAAGCGTTATTAATCCTGAACCATCCTTACGTACCAGATATTGTCTGTGTGGTTTTCTAAGCGTTATTAATCCTGAACCTATCCTTACGTACCAGATATTGTCTGTGTGGTTTTCTAAGCGTTATTAATCCTGAACCATCCTTACGTACCAGATATTGTCTGTGTGGTTTTCTAAGCGTTATTAATCCTGAACCATCCTTACGTACCAGATATTGTCTGTGTGGTTTTCTAAGCGTTATTAATCCTGAACCATCCTTACGTACCAGATATTGTCTGTGTGGTTTTCTAAGCGTTATTAATCCTGAACCATCCTTACGTACCAGATATTGTCTGTGTGGTTTTCTAAGCGTTATTAATCCTGAACCATCCTTACGTACCAGATATTGTCTGTGTGGTTTTCTAAGCGTTATTAATCCTGAACCATCCTTACGTACCAGATATTGTCTGTGTGGTTTTCTAAGCGTTATTAATCCTGAACCATCCTTACGTACCAGATATTGTCTGTGTGGTTTTCTAAGCGTTATTAATCCTGAACCATCCTTACGTACCAGATATTGTCTGTGTGGTTTTCTAAGCGTTATTAATCCTGAACCATCCTTACGTACCAGATATTGTCTGTGTGGTTTTCTAAGCGTTATTAATCCTGAACCATCCTTACGTACCAGATATTGTCTGTGTGGTTTTCTAAGCGTTATTAATCCTGAACCATCCTTACGTACCAGATATTGTCTGTGTGGTTTTCTAAGCGTTATTAATCCTGAACCTATCCTTACGTACCAGATATTGTCTGTGTGGTTTTCTAAGCGTTATTAATCCTGAACCATCCTTACGTACCAGATATTGTCTGTGTGGTTTTCTAAGCGTTATTAATCCTGAACCATCCTTACGTACCAGATATTGTCTGTGTGGTTTTCTAAGCGTTATTAATCCTGAACCATCCTTACGTACCAGATATTGTCTGTGTGGTTTTCTAAGCGTTATTAATCCTGAACCATCCTTACGTACCAGATATTGTCTGTGTGGTTTTCTAAGCGTTATTAATCCTGAACCATCCTTACGTACCAGATATTGTCTGTGTGGTTTTCTAAGCGTTATTAATCCTGAACCTATCCTTACGTACCAGATATTGTCTGTGTGGTTTTCTAAGCGTTATTAATCCTGAACCTATCCTTACGTACGAGATATTGTCTGTGTGGTTTTCTAAGCGTTATTAATCCTGAACCTATCCTTACGTACGAGATATTGTCTGTGTGGTTTTCTAAGCGTTATTAATCCTGAACCTATCCTTACGTACGAGATATTGTCTGTGTGGTTTTCTAAGCGTTATTAATCCTGAACCTATCCTTACGTACCAGATATTGTCTGTGTGGTTTTCTAAGCGTTATTAATCCTGAACCTATCCTTACGTACCAGATATTGTCTGTGTGGTTTTCTAAGCGTTATTAATCCTGAACCTATCCATACGTACCAGATATTGTCTGTGTGGTTTTCTAAGCGTTATTAATCCTGAACCTATCCTTACGTACCAGATATTGTCTGTGTGGTTTTCTAAGCGTTATTAATCCTGAACCTATCCTTACGTACGAGATATTGTCTGTGTGGTTTTCTAAGCGTTATTAATCCTGAACCTATCCTTACGTACCAGATATTGTCTGTGTGGTTTTCTAAGCGTTATTAATCCTGAACCATCCTTACGTACCAGATATTGTCTGTGTGGTTTTCTAAGCGTTATTAATCCTGAACCTATCCATACGTACCAGATATTGTCTGTGTGGTTTTCTAAGCGTTATTAATCCTGAACCTATCCTTACGTACCAGATATTGTCTGTGTGGTTTTCTAAGCGTTATTAATCCTGAACCATCCTTACGTACCAGATATTGTCTGTGTGGTTTTCTAAGCGTTATTAATCCTGAACCTATCCATACGTACCAGATATTGTCTGTGTGGTTTTCTAAGCGTTATTAATCCTGAACCATCCTTACGTACCAGATATTGTCTGTGTGGTTTTCTAAGCGTTATTAATCCTGAACCTATCCATACGTACCAGATATTGTCTGTGTGGTTTTCTAAGCGTTATTAATCCTGAACCATCCTTACGTACCAGATATTGTCTGTGTGGTTTTCTAAGCGTTATTAATCCTGAACCTATCCTTACGTACCAGATATTGTCTGTGTGGTTTTCTAAGCGTTATTAATCCTGAACCATCCTTACGTACCAGATATTGTCTGTGTGGTTTTCTAAGCGTTATTAATCCTGAACCTATCCTTACGTACCAGATATTGTCTGTGTGGTTTTCTAAGCGTTATTAATCCTGAACCTATCCTTACGTACCAGATATTGTCTGTGTGGTTTTCTAAGCGTTATTAATCCTGAACCTATCCTTACGTACCAGATATTGTCTGTGTGGTTTTCTAAGCGTTATTAATCCTGAACCTATCCTTACGTACCAGATATTGTCTGTGTGGTTTTCTAAGCGTTATTAATCCTGAACCTATCCATACGTACCAGATATTGTCTGTGTGGTTTTCTAAGCGTTATTAATCCTGAACCATCCTTACGTACCAGATATTGTCTGTGTGGTTTTCTAAGCGTTATTAATCCTGAACCATCCTTACGTACCAGATATTGTCTGTGTGGTTTTCTAAGCGTTATTAATCCTGAACCTATCCTTACGTACCAGATATTGTCTGTGTGGTTTTCTAAGCGTTATTAATCCTGAACCATCCTTACGTACCAGATATTGTCTGTGTGGTTTTCTAAGCGTTATTAATCCTGAACCATCCTTACGTACCAGATATTGTCTGTGTGGTTTTCTAAGCGTTATTAATCCTGAACCTATCCTTACGTACCAGATATTGTCTGTGTGGTTTTCTAAGCGTTATTAATCCTGAACCTATCCTTACGTACCAGATATTGTCTGTGTGGTTTTCTAAGCGTTATTAATCCTGAACCTATCCTTACGTACCAGATATTGTCTGTGTGGTTTTCTAAGCGTTATTAATCCTGAACCATCCTTACGTACCAGATATTGTCTGTGTGGTTTTCTAAGCGTTATTAATCCTGAACCTATCCATACGTACCAGATATTGTCTGTGTGGTTTTCTAAGCGTTATTAATCCTGAACCATCCTTACGTACCAGATATTGTCTGTGTGGTTTTCTAAGCGTTATTAATCCTGAACCTATCCATACGTACCAGATATTGTCTGTGTGGTTTTCTAAGCGTTATTAATCCTGAACCATCCTTACGTACCAGATATTGTCTGTGTGGTTTTCTAAGCGTTATTAATCCTGAACCTATCCTTACGTACCAGATATTGTCTGTGTGGTTTTCTAAGCGTTATTAATCCTGAACCATCCTTACGTACCAGATATTGTCTGTGTGGTTTTCTAAGCGTTATTAATCCTGAACCTATCCATACGTACCAGATATTGTCTGTGTGGTTTTCTAAGCGTTATTAATCCTGAACCATCCTTACGTACCAGATATTGTCTGTGTGGTTTTCTAAGCGTTATTAATCCTGAACCTATCCATACGTACCAGATATTGTCTGTGTGGTTTTCTAAGCGTTATTAATCCTGAACCATCCTTACGTACCAGATATTGTCTGTGTGGTTTTCTAAGCGTTATTAATCCTGAACCTATCCATACGTACCAGATATTGTCTGTGTGGTTTTCTAAGCGTTATTAATCCTGAACCTATCCATACGTACCAGATATTGTCTGTGTGGTTTTCTAAGCGTTATTAATCCTGAACCATCCTTACGTACCAGATATTGTCTGTGTGGTTTTCTAAGCGTTATTAATCCTGAACCTATCCTTACGTACCAGATATTGTCTGTGTGGTTTTCTAAGCGTTATTAATCCTGAACCATCCTTACGTACCAGATATTGTCTGTGTGGTTTTCTAAGCGTTATTAATCCTGAACCTATCCTTACGTACCAGATATTGTCTGTGTGGTTTTCTAAGCGTTATTAATCCTGAACCATCCTTACGTACCAGATATTGTCTGTGTGGTTTTCTAAGCGTTATTAATCCTGAACCTATCCTTACGTACCAGATATTGTCTGTGTGGTTTTCTAAGCGTTATTAATCCTGAACCTATCCTTACGTACCAGATATTGTCTGTGTGGTTTTCTAAGCGTTATTAATCCTGAACCTATCCATACGTACCAGATATTGTCTGTGTGGTTTTCTAAGCGTTATTAATCCTGAACCTATCCTTACGTACCAGATATTGTCTGTGTGGTTTTCTAAGCGTTATTAATCCTGAACCTATCCTTACGTACCAGATATTGTCTGTGTGGTTTTCTAAGCGTTATTAATCCTGAACCATCCTTACGTACCAGATATTGTCTGTGTGGTTTTCTAAGCGTTATTAATCCTGAACCTATCCTTACGTACCAGATATTGTCTGTGTGGTTTTCTAAGCGTTATTAATCCTGAACCATCCTTACGTACCAGATATTGTCTGTGTGGTTTTCTAAGCGTTATTAATCCTGAACCTATCCATACGTACCAGATATTGTCTGTGTGGTTTTCTAAGCGTTATTAATCCTGAACCTATCCATACGTACCAGATATTGTCTGTGTGGTTTTCTAAGCGTTATTAATCCTGAACCTATCCTTACGTACCAGATATTGTCTGTGTGGTTTTCTAAGCGTTATTAATCCTGAACCTATCCTTACGTACCAGATATTGTCTGTGTGGTTTTCTAAGCGTTATTAATCCTGAACCTATCCATACGTACCAGATATTGTCTGTGTGGTTTTCTAAGCGTTATTAATCCTGAACCTATCCTTACGTACCAGATATTGTCTGTGTGGTTTTCTAAGCGTTATTAATCCTGAACCTATCCATACGTACCAGATATTGTCTGTGTGGTTTTCTAAGCGTTATTAATCCTGAACCTATCCTTACGTACCAGATATTGTCTGTGTGGTTTTCTAAGCGTTATTAATCCTGAACCTATCCTTACGTACCAGATATTGTCTGTGTGGTTTTCTAAGCGTTATTAATCCTGAACCTATCCATACGTACCAGATATTGTCTGTGTGGTTTTCTAAGCGTTATTAATCCTGAACCATCCTTACGTACCAGATATTGTCTGTGTGGTTTTCTAAGCGTTATTAATCCTGAACCATCCTTACGTACCAGATATTGTCTGTGTGGTTTTCTAAGCGTTATTAATCCTGAACCTATCCTTACGTACCAGATATTGTCTGTGTGGTTTTCTAAGCGTTATTAATCCTGAACCATCCTTACGTACCAGATATTGTCTGTGTGGTTTTCTAAGCGTTATTAATCCTGAACCTATCCATACGTACCAGATATTGTCTGTGTGGTTTTCTAAGCGTTATTAATCCTGAACCATCCTTACGTACCAGATATTGTCTGTGTGGTTTTCTAAGCGTTATTAATCCTGAACCTATCCATACGTACCAGATATTGTCTGTGTGGTTTTCTAAGCGTTATTAATCCTGAACCATCCTTACGTACCAGATATTGTCTGTGTGGTTTTCTAAGCGTTATTAATCCTGAACCTATCCTTACGTACCAGATATTGTCTGTGTGGTTTTCTAAGCGTTATTAATCCTGAACCATCCTTACGTACCAGATATTGTCTGTGTGGTTTTCTAAGCGTTATTAATCCTGAACCTATCCATACGTACCAGATATTGTCTGTGTGGTTTTCTAAGCGTTATTAATCCTGAACCATCCTTACGTACCAGATATTGTCTGTGTGGTTTTCTAAGCGTTATTAATCCTGAACCTATCCTTACGTACCAGATATTGTCTGTGTGGTTTTCTAAGCGTTATTAATCCTGAACCATCCTTACGTACCAGATATTGTCTGTGTGGTTTTCTAAGCGTTATTAATCCTGAACCTATCCTTACGTACCAGATATTGTCTGTGTGGTTTTCTAAGCGTTATTAATCCTGAACCATCCTTACGTACCAGATATTGTCTGTGTGGTTTTCTAAGCGTTATTAATCCTGAACCTATCCATACGTACCAGATATTGTCTGTGTGGTTTTCTAAGCGTTATTAATCCTGAACCTATCCATACGTACCAGATATTGTCTGTGTGGTTTTCTAAGCGTTATTAATCCTGAACCTATCCTTACGTACCAGATATTGTCTGTGTGGTTTTCTAAGCGTTATTAATCCTGAACCTATCCATACGTACCAGATATTGTCTGTGTGGTTTTCTAAGCGTTATTAATCCTGAACCTATCCATACGTACCAGATATTGTCTGTGTGGTTTTCTAAGCGTTATTAATCCTGAACCTATCCTTACGTACCAGATATTGTCTGTGTGGTTTTCTAAGCGTTATTAATCCTGAACCATCCTTACGTACCAGATATTGTCTGTGTGGTTTTCTAAGCGTTATTAATCCTGAACCTATCCATACGTACCAGATATTGTCTGTGTGGTTTTCTAAGCGTTATTAATCCTGAACCTATCCATACGTACCAGATATTGTCTGTGTGGTTTTCTAAGCGTTATTAATCCTGAACCTATCCATACGTACCAGATATTGTCTGTGTGGTTTTCTAAGCGTTATTAATCCTGAACCTATCCATACGTACCAGATATTGTCTGTGTGGTTTTCTAAGCGTTATTAATCCTGAACCTATCCATACGTACCAGATATTGTCTGTGTGGTTTTCTAAGCGTTATTAATCCTGAACCATCCTTACGTACCAGATATTGTCTGTGTGGTTTTCTAAGCGTTATTAATCCTGAACCTATCCATACGTACCAGATATTGTCTGTGTGGTTTTCTAAGCGTTATTAATCCTGAACCTATCCATACGTACCAGATATTGTCTGTGTGGTTTTCTAAGCGTTATTAATCCTGAACCTATCCTTACGTACCAGATATTGTCTGTGTGGTTTTCTAAGCGTTATTAATCCTGAACCTATCCATACGTACCAGATATTGTCTGTGTGGTTTTCTAAGCGTTATTAATCCTGAACCTATCCTTACGTACCAGATATTGTCTGTGTGGTTTTCTAAGCGTTATTAATCCTGAACCATCCTTACGTACCAGATATTGTCTGTGTGGTTTTCTAAGCGTTATTAATCCTGAACCATCCTTACGTACCAGATATTGTCTGTGTGGTTTTCTAAGCGTTATTAATCCTGAACCATCCTTACGTACCAGATATTGTCTGTGTGGTTTTCTAAGCGTTATTAATCCTGAACCATCCTTACGTACCAGATATTGTCTGTGTGGTTTTCTAAGCGTTATTAATCCTGAACCTATCCTTACGTACCAGATATTGTCTGTGTGGTTTTCTAAGCGTTATTAATCCTGAACCATCCTTACGTACCAGATATTGTCTGTGTGGTTTTCTAAGCGTTATTAATCCTGAACCATCCTTACGTACCAGATATTGTCTGTGTGGTTTTCTAAGCGTTATTAATCCTGAACCATCCTTACGTACCAGATATTGTCTGTGTGGTTTTCTAAGCGTTATTAATCCTGAACCATCCTTACGTACCAGATATTGTCTGTGTGGTTTTCTAAGCGTTATTAATCCTGAACCATCCTTACGTACCAGATATTGTCTGTGTGGTTTTCTAAGCGTTATTAATCCTGAACCATCCTTACGTACCAGATATTGTCTGTGTGGTTTTCTAAGCGTTATTAATCCTGAACCATCCTTACGTACCAGATATTGTCTGTGTGGTTTTCTAAGCGTTATTAATCCTGAACCTATCCTTACGTACCAGATATTGTCTGTGTGGTTTTCTAAGCGTTATTAATCCTGAACCATCCTTACGTACCAGATATTGTCTGTGTGGTTTTCTAAGCGTTATTAATCCTGAACCTATCCTTACGTACCAGATATTGTCTGTGTGGTTTTCTAAGCGTTATTAATCCTGAACCTATCCTTACGTACCAGATATTGTCTGTGTGGTTTTCTAAGCGTTATTAATCCTGAACCATCCTTACGTACCAGATATTGTCTGTGTGGTTTTCTAAGCGTTATTAATCCTGAACCTATCCTTACGTACCAGATATTGTCTGTGTGGTTTTCTAAGCGTTATTAATCCTGAACCATCCTTACGTACCAGATATTGTCTGTGTGGTTTTCTAAGCGTTATTAATCCTGAACCTATCCTTACGTACCAGATATTGTCTGTGTGGTTTTCTAAGCGTTATTAATCCTGAACCTATCCTTACGTACCAGATATTGTCTGTGTGGTTTTCTAAGCGTTATTAATCCTGAACCTATCCTTACGTACCAGATATTGTCTGTGTGGTTTTCTAAGCGTTATTAATCCTGAACCATCCTTACGTACCAGATATTGTCTGTGTGGTTTTCTAAGCGTTATTAATCCTGAACCATCCATACGTACCAGATATTGTCTGTGTGGTTTTCTAAGCGTTATTAATCCTGAACCTATCCTTACGTACCAGATATTGTCTGTGTGGTTTTCTAAGCGTTATTAATCCTGAACCATCCTTACGTACCAGATATTGTCTGTGTGGTTTTCTAAGCGTTATTAATCCTGAACCTATCCATACGTACCAGATATTGTCTGTGTGGTTTTCTAAGCGTTATTAATCCTGAACCTATCCTTACGTACCAGATATTGTCTGTGTGGTTTTCTAAGCGTTATTAATCCTGAACCATCCTTACGTACCAGATATTGTCTGTGTGGTTTTCTAAGCGTTATTAATCCTGAACCATCCTTACGTACCAGATATTGTCTGTGTGGTTTTCTAAGCGTTATTAATCCTGAACCTATCCTTACGTACCAGATATTGTCTGTGTGGTTTTCTAAGCGTTATTAATCCTGAACCTATCCTTACGTACCAGATATTGTCTGTGTGGTTTTCTAAGCGTTATTAATCCTGAACCATCCTTACGTACCAGATATTGTCTGTGTGGTTTTCTAAGCGTTATTAATCCTGAACCATCCTTACGTACCAGATATTGTCTGTGTGGTTTTCTAAGCGTTATTAATCCTGAACCATCCTTACGTACCAGATATTGTCTGTGTGGTTTTCTAAGCGTTATTAATCCTGAACCATCCTTACGTACCAGATATTGTCTGTGTGGTTTTCTAAGCGTTATTAATCCTGAACCATCCTTACGTACCAGATATTGTCTGTGTGGTTTTCTAAGCGTTATTAATCCTGAACCTATCCTTACGTACCAGATATTGTCTGTGTGGTTTTCTAAGCGTTATTAATCCTGAACCATCCTTACGTACCAGATATTGTCTGTGTGGTTTTCTAAGCGTTATTAATCCTGAACCATCCTTACGTACCAGATATTGTCTGTGTGGTTTTCTAAGCGTTATTAATCCTGAACCATCCTTACGTACCAGATATTGTCTGTGTGGTTTTCTAAGCGTTATTAATCCTGAACCATCCTTACGTACCAGATATTGTCTGTGTGGTTTTCTAAGCGTTATTAATCCTGAACCATCCTTACGTACCAGATATTGTCTGTGTGGTTTTCTAAGCGTTATTAATCCTGAACCATCCTTACGTACCAGATATTGTCTGTGTGGTTTTCTAAGCGTTATTAATCCTGAACCATCCTTACGTACCAGATATTGTCTGTGTGGTTTTCTAAGCGTTATTAATCCTGAACCATCCTTACGTACCAGATATTGTCTGTGTGGTTTTCTAAGCGTTATTAATCCTGAACCATCCTTACGTACCAGATATTGTCTGTGTGGTTTTCTAAGCGTTATTAATCCTGAACCATCCTTACGTACCAGATATTGTCTGTGTGGTTTTCTAAGCGTTATTAATCCTGAACCATCCTTACGTACGAGATATTGTCTGTGTGGTTTTCTAAGCGTTATTAATCCTGAACCATCCTTACGTACCAGATATTGTCTGTGTGGTTTTCTAAGCGTTATTAATCCTGAACCATCCTTACGTACGAGATATTGTCTGTGTGGTTTTCTAAGCGTTATTAATCCTGAACCATCCTTACGTACCAGATATTGTCTGTGTGGTTTTCTAAGCGTTATTAATCCTGAACCATCCTTACGTACCAGATATTGTCTGTGTGGTTTTCTAAGCGTTATTAATCCTGAACCATCCTTACGTACCAGATATTGTCTGTGTGGTTTTCTAAGCGTTATTAATCCTGAACCATCCTTACGTACCAGATATTGTCTGTGTGGTTTTCTAAGCGTTATTAATCCTGAACCATCCTTACGTACCAGATATTGTCTGTGTGGTTTTCTAAGCGTTATTAATCCTGAACCTATCCTTACGTACCAGATATTGTCTGTGTGGTTTTCTAAGCGTTATTAATCCTGAACCATCCTTACGTACCAGATATTGTCTGTGTGGTTTTCTAAGCGTTATTAATCCTGAACCATCCTTACGTACCAGATATTGTCTGTGTGGTTTTCTAAGCGTTATTAATCCTGAACCATCCTTACGTACGAGATATTGTCTGTGTGGTTTTCTAAGCGTTATTAATCCTGAACCATCCTTACGTACCAGATATTGTCTGTGTGGTTTTCTAAGCGTTATTAATCCTGAACCATCCTTACGTACCAGATATTGTCTGTGTGGTTTTCTAAGCGTTATTAATCCTGAACCATCCTTACGTACCAGATATTGTCTGTGTGGTTTTCTAAGCGTTATTAATCCTGAACCATCCTTACGTACCAGATATTGTCTGTGTGGTTTTCTAAGCGTTATTAATCCTGAACCATCCTTACGTACCAGATATTGTCTGTGTGGTTTTCTAAGCGTTATTAATCCTGAACCATCCTTACGTACCAGATATTGTCTGTGTGGTTTTCTAAGCGTTATTAATCCTGAACCATCCTTACGTACCAGATATTGTCTGTGTGGTTTTCTAAGCGTTATTAATCCTGAACCTATCCTTACGTACCAGATATTGTCTGTGTGGTTTTCTAAGCGTTATTAATCCTGAACCATCCTTACGTACGAGATATTGTCTGTGTGGTTTTCTAAGCGTTATTAATCCTGAACCATCCTTACGTACCAGATATTGTCTGTGTGGTTTTCTAAGCGTTATTAATCCTGAACCATCCTTACGTACCAGATATTGTCTGTGTGGTTTTCTAAGCGTTATTAATCCTGAACCATCCTTACGTACCAGATATTGTCTGTGTGGTTTTCTAAGCGTTATTAATCCTGAACCATCCTTACGTACCAGATATTGTCTGTGTGGTTTTCTAAGCGTTATTAATCCTGAACCATCCTTACGTACCAGATATTGTCTGTGTGGTTTTCTAAGCGTTATTAATCCTGAACCATCCTTACGTACGAGATATTGTCTGTGTGGTTTTCTAAGCGTTATTAATCCTGAACCTATCCTTACGTACCAGATATTGTCTGTGTGGTTTTCTAAGCGTTATTAATCCTGAACCATCCTTACGTACCAGATATTGTCTGTGTGGTTTTCTAAGCGTTATTAATCCTGAACCATCCTTACGTACCAGATATTGTCTGTGTGGTTTTCTAAGCGTTATTAATCCTGAACCATCCTTACGTACCAGATATTGTCTGTGTGGTTTTCTAAGCGTTATTAATCCTGAACCATCCTTACGTACCAGATATTGTCTGTGTGGTTTTCTAAGCGTTATTAATCCTGAACCATCCTTACGTACCAGATATTGTCTGTGTGGTTTTCTAAGCGTTATTAATCCTGAACCATCCTTACGTACCAGATATTGTCTGTGTGGTTTTCTAAGCGTTATTAATCCTGAACCATCCTTACGTACCAGATATTGTCTGTGTGGTTTTCTAAGCGTTATTAATCCTGAACCATCCTTACGTACCAGATATTGTCTGTGTGGTTTTCTAAGCGTTATTAATCCTGAACCATCCTTACGTACCAGATATTGTCTGTGTGGTTTTCTAAGCGTTATTAATCCTGAACCATCCTTACGTACCAGATATTGTCTGTGTGGTTTTCTAAGCGTTATTAATCCTGAACCATCCTTACGTACCAGATATTGTCTGTGTGGTTTTCTAAGCGTTATTAATCCTGAACCATCCTTACGTACCAGATATTGTCTGTGTGGTTTTCTAAGCGTTATTAATCCTGAACCATCCTTACGTACCAGATATTGTCTGTGTGGTTTTCTAAGCGTTATTAATCCTGAACCATCCTTACGTACCAGATATTGTCTGTGTGGTTTTCTAAGCGTTATTAATCCTGAACCATCCTTACGTACCAGATATTGTCTGTGTGGTTTTCTAAGCGTTATTAATCCTGAACCATCCTTACGTACCAGATATTGTCTGTGTGGTTTTCTAAGCGTTATTAATCCTGAACCATCCTTACGTACCAGATATTGTCTGTGTGGTTTTCTAAGCGTTATTAATCCTGAACCATCCTTACGTACCAGATATTGTCTGTGTGGTTTTCTAAGCGTTATTAATCCTGAACCATCCTTACGTACCAGATATTGTCTGTGTGGTTTTCTAAGCGTTATTAATCCTGAACCATCCTTACGTACCAGATATTGTCTGTGTGGTTTTCTAAGCGTTATTAATCCTGAACCTATCCTTACGTACCAGATATTGTCTGTGTGGTTTTCTAAGCGTTATTAATCCTGAACCATCCTTACGTACCAGATATTGTCTGTGTGGTTTTCTAAGCGTTATTAATCCTGAACCATCCTTACGTACCAGATATTGTCTGTGTGGTTTTCTAAGCGTTATTAATCCTGAACCATCCTTACGTACCAGATATTGTCTGTGTGGTTTTCTAAGCGTTATTAATCCTGAACCATCCTTACGTACCAGATATTGTCTGTGTGGTTTTCTAAGCGTTATTAATCCTGAACCTATCCTTACGTACCAGATATTGTCTGTGTGGTTTTCTAAGCGTTATTAATCCTGAACCTATCCTTACGTACCAGATATTGTCTGTGTGGTTTTCTAAGCGTTATTAATCCTGAACCTATCCTTACGTACCAGATATTGTCTGTGTGGTTTTCTAAGCGTTATTAATCCTGAACCTATCCTTACGTACCAGATATTGTCTGTGTGGTTTTCTAAGCGTTATTAATCCTGAACCTATCCTTACGTACCAGATATTGTCTGTGTGGTTTTCTAAGCGTTATTAATCCTGAACCTATCCTTACGTACCAGATATTGTCTGTGTGGTTTTCTAAGCGTTATTAATCCTGAACCTATCCTTACGTACCAGATATTGTCTGTGTGGTTTTCTAAGCGTTATTAATCCTGAACCTATCCTTACGTACCAGATATTGTCTGTGTGGTTTTCTAAGCGTTATTAATCCTGAACCTATCCTTACGTACCAGATATTGTCTGTGTGGTTTTCTAAGCGTTATTAATCCTGAACCTATCCTTACGTACCAGATATTGTCTGTGTGGTTTTCTAAGCGTTATTAATCCTGAACCTATCCTTACGTACCAGATATTGTCTGTGTGGTTTTCTAAGCGTTATTAATCCTGAACCTATCCTTACGTACCAGATATTGTCTGTGTGGTTTTCTAAGCGTTATTAATCCTGAACCTATCCTTACGTACCAGATATTGTCTGTGTGGTTTTCTAAGCGTTATTAATCCTGAACCTATCCTTACGTACCAGATATTGTCTGTGTGGTTTTCTAAGCGTTATTAATCCTGAACCTATCCTTACGTACCAGATATTGTCTGTGTGGTTTTCTAAGCGTTATTAATCCTGAACCTATCCTTACGTACCAGATATTGTCTGTGTGGTTTTCTAAGCGTTATTAATCCTGAACCTATCCTTACGTACCAGATATTGTCTGTGTGGTTTTCTAAGCGTTATTAATCCTGAACCTATCCTTACGTACCAGATATTGTCTGTGTGGTTTTCTAAGCGTTATTAATCCTGAACCTATCCTTACGTACCAGATATTGTCTGTGTGGTTTTCTAAGCGTTATTAATCCTGAACCTATCCTTACGTACCAGATATTGTCTGTGTGGTTTTCTAAGCGTTATTAATCCTGAACCTATCCTTACGTACCAGATATTGTCTGTGTGGTTTTCTAAGCGTTATTAATCCTGAACCTATCCTTACGTACCAGATATTGTCTGTGTGGTTTTCTAAGCGTTATTAATCCTGAACCTATCCTTACGTACCAGATATTGTCTGTGTGGTTTTCTAAGCGTTATTAATCCTGAACCTATCCTTACGTACCAGATATTGTCTGTGTGGTTTTCTAAGCGTTATTAATCCTGAACCTATCCATACGTACCAGATATTGTCTGTGTGGTTTTCTAAGCGTTATTAATCCTGAACCTATCCATACGTACCAGATATTGTCTGTGTGGTTTTCTAAGCGTTATTAATCCTGAACCTATCCTTACGTACCAGATATTGTCTGTGTGGTTTTCTAAGCGTTATTAATCCTGAACCTATCCTTACGTACCAGATATTGTCTGTGTGGTTTTCTAAGCGTTATTAATCCTGAACCTATCCTTACGTACCAGATATTGTCTGTGTGGTTTTCTAAGCGTTATTAATCCTGAACCATCCATACGTACCAGATATTGTCTGTGTGGTTTTCTAAGCGTTATTAATCCTGAACCTATCCTTACGTACCAGATATTGTCTGTGTGGTTTTCTAAGCGTTATTAATCCTGAACCTATCCATACGTACCAGATATTGTCTGTGTGGTTTTCTAAGCGTTATTAATCCTGAACCATCCTTACGTACCAGATATTGTCTGTGTGGTTTTCTAAGCGTTATTAATCCTGAACCTATCCTTACGTACCAGATATTGTCTGTGTGGTTTTCTAAGCGTTATTAATCCTGAACCATCCATACGTACCAGATATTGTCTGTGTGGTTTTCTAAGCGTTATTAATCCTGAACCTATCCATACGTACCAGATATTGTCTGTGTGGTTTTCTAAGCGTTATTAATCCTGAACCATCCATACGTACCAGATATTGTCTGTGTGGTTTTCTAAGCGTTATTAATCCTGAACCTATCCTTACGTACCAGATATTGTCTGTGTGGTTTTCTAAGCGTTATTAATCCTGAACCATCCATACGTACCAGATATTGTCTGTGTGGTTTTCTAAGCGTTATTAATCCTGAACCATCCTTACGTACCAGATATTGTCTGTGTGGTTTTCTAAGCGTTATTAATCCTGAACCTATCCATACGTACCAGATATTGTCTGTGTGGTTTTCTAAGCGTTATTAATCCTGAACCATCCTTACGTACCAGATATTGTCTGTGTGGTTTTCTAAGCGTTATTAATCCTGAACCATCCATACGTACCAGATATTGTCTGTGTGGTTTTCTAAGCGTTATTAATCCTGAACCTATCCATACGTACCAGATATTGTCTGTGTGGTTTTCTAAGCGTTATTAATCCTGAACCATCCATACGTACCAGATATTGTCTGTGTGGTTTTCTAAGCGTTATTAATCCTGAACCTATCCTTACGTACCAGATATTGTCTGTGTGGTTTTCTAAGCGTTATTAATCCTGAACCTATCCATACGTACCAGATATTGTCTGTGTGGTTTTCTAAGCGTTATTAATCCTGAACCATCCTTACGTACCAGATATTGTCTGTGTGGTTTTCTAAGCGTTATTAATCCTGAACCATCCTTACGTACCAGATATTGTCTGTGTGGTTTTCTAAGCGTTATTAATCCTGAACCTATCCATACGTACCAGATATTGTCTGTGTGGTTTTCTAAGCGTTATTAATCCTGAACCATCCTTACGTACCAGATATTGTCTGTGTGGTTTTCTAAGCGTTATTAATCCTGAACCATCCTTACGTACGAGATATTGTCTGTGTGGTTTTCTAAGCGTTATTAATCCTGAACCATCCTTACGTACGAGATATTGTCTGTGTGGTTTTCTAAGCGTTATTAATCCTGAACCATCCTTACGTACCAGATATTGTCTGTGTGGTTTTCTAAGCGTTATTAATCCTGAACCATCCTTACGTACCAGATATTGTCTGTGTGGTTTTCTAAGCGTTATTAATCCTGAACCTATCCATACGTACGAGATATTGTCTGTGTGGTTTTCTAAGCGTTATTAATCCTGAACCATCCTTACGTACCAGATATTGTCTGTGTGGTTTTCTAAGCGTTATTAATCCTGAACCATCCATACGTACCAGATATTGTCTGTGTGGTTTTCTAAGCGTTATTAATCCTGAACCTATCCATACGTACCAGATATTGTCTGTGTGGTTTTCTAAGCGTTATTAATCCTGAACCATCCTTACGTACCAGATATTGTCTGTGTGGTTTTCTAAGCGTTATTAATCCTGAACCATCCTTACGTACCAGATATTGTCTGTGTGGTTTTCTAAGCGTTATTAATCCTGAACCATCCTTACGTACCAGATATTGTCTGTGTGGTTTTCTAAGCGTTATTAATCCTGAACCATCCTTACGTACCAGATATTGTCTGTGTGGTTTTCTAAGCGTTATTAATCCTGAACCATCCTTACGTACGAGATATTGTCTGTGTGGTTTTCTAAGCGTTATTAATCCTGAACCATCCTTACGTACGAGATATTGTCTGTGTGGTTTTCTAAGCGTTATTAATCCTGAACCATCCTTACGTACCAGATATTGTCTGTGTGGTTTTCTAAGCGTTATTAATCCTGAACCATCCTTACGTACCAGATATTGTCTGTGTGGTTTTCTAAGCGTTATTAATCCTGAACCATCCATACGTACCAGATATTGTCTGTGTGGTTTTCTAAGCGTTATTAATCCTGAACCTATCCATACGTACCAGATATTGTCTGTGTGGTTTTCTAAGCGTTATTAATCCTGAACCATCCTTACGTACCAGATATTGTCTGTGTGGTTTTCTAAGCGTTATTAATCCTGAACCATCCTTACGTACCAGATATTGTCTGTGTGGTTTTCTAAGCGTTATTAATCCTGAACCATCCTTACGTACCAGATATTGTCTGTGTGGTTTTCTAAGCGTTATTAATCCTGAACCATCCTTACGTACCGAGATATTGTCTGTGTGGTTTTCTAAGCGTTATTAATCCTGAACCATCCTTACGTACGAGATATTGTCTGTGTGGTTTTCTAAGCGTTATTAATCCTGAACCATCCTTACGTACGAGATATTGTCTGTGTGGTTTTCTAAGCGTTATTAATCCTGAACCATCCTTACGTACCAGATATTGTCTGTGTGGTTTTCTAAGCGTTATTAATCCTGAACCATCCTTACGTACCAGATATTGTCTGTGTGGTTTTCTAAGCGTTATTAATCCTGAACCTATCCATACGTACGAGATATTGTCTGTGTGGTTTTCTAAGCGTTATTAATCCTGAACCATCCTTACGTACCAGATATTGTCTGTGTGGTTTTCTAAGCGTTATTAATCCTGAACCATCCATACGTACCAGATATTGTCTGTGTGGTTTTCTAAGCGTTATTAATCCTGAACCTATCCATACGTACCAGATATTGTCTGTGTGGTTTTCTAAGCGTTATTAATCCTGAACCATCCTTACGTACCAGATATTGTCTGTGTGGTTTTCTAAGCGTTATTAATCCTGAACCATCCTTACGTACCAGATATTGTCTGTGTGGTTTTCTAAGCGTTATTAATCCTGAACCATCCTTACGTACCAGATATTGTCTGTGTGGTTTTCTAAGCGTTATTAATCCTGAACCATCCTTACGTACCAGATATTGTCTGTGTGGTTTTCTAAGCGTTATTAATCCTGAACCTATCCTTACGTACCAGATATTGTCTGTGTGGTTTTCTAAGCGTTATTAATCCTGAACCTATCCTTACGTACCAGATATTGTCTGTGTGGTTTTCTAAGCGTTATTAATCCTGAACCTATCCTTACGTACCAGATATTGTCTGTGTGGTTTTCTAAGCGTTATTAATCCTGAACCATCCTTACGTACGAGATATTGTCTGTGTGGTTTTCTAAGCGTTATTAATCCTGAACCTATCCTTACGTACCAGATATTGTCTGTGTGGTTTTCTAAGCGTTATTAATCCTGAACCTATCCTTACGTACCAGATATTGTCTGTGTGGTTTTCTAAGCGTTATTAATCCTGAACCATCCATACGTACCAGATATTGTCTGTGTGGTTTTCTAAGCGTTATTAATCCTGAACCATCCTTACGTACCAGATATTGTCTGTGTGGTTTTCTAAGCGTTATTAATCCTGAACCTATCCATACGTACCAGATATTGTCTGTGTGGTTTTCTAAGCGTTATTAATCCTGAACCTATCCTTACGTACCAGATATTGTCTGTGTGGTTTTCTAAGCGTTATTAATCCTGAACCATCCTTACGTACCAGATATTGTCTGTGTGGTTTTCTAAGCGTTATTAATCCTGAACCTATCCTTACGTACCAGATATTGTCTGTGTGGTTTTCTAAGCGTTATTAATCCTGAACCATCCTTACGTACCAGATATTGTCTGTGTGGTTTTCTAAGCGTTATTAATCCTGAACCTATCCTTACGTACCAGATATTGTCTGTGTGGTTTTCTAAGCGTTATTAATCCTGAACCTATCCTTACGTACCAGATATTGTCTGTGTGGTTTTCTAAGCGTTATTAATCCTGAACCTATCCTTACGTACCAGATATTGTCTGTGTGGTTTTCTAAGCGTTATTAATCCTGAACCTATCCATACGTACCAGATATTGTCTGTGTGGTTTTCTAAGCGTTATTAATCCTGAACCATCCATACGTACCAGATATTGTCTGTGTGGTTTTCTAAGCGTTATTAATCCTGAACCATCCATACGTACCAGATATTGTCTGTGTGGTTTTCTAAGCGTTATTAATCCTGAACCTATCCTTACGTACCAGATATTGTCTGTGTGGTTTTCTAAGCGTTATTAATCCTGAACCTATCCATACGTACGAGATATTGTCTGTGTGGTTTTCTAAGCGTTATTAATCCTGAACCTATCCATACGTACCAGATATTGTCTGTGTGGTTTTCTAAGCGTTATTAATCCTGAACCATCCATACGTACCAGATATTGTCTGTGTGGTTTTCTAAGCGTTATTAATCCTGAACCATCCATACGTACCAGATATTGTCTGTGTGGTTTTCTAAGCGTTATTAATCCTGAACCTATCCTTACGTACCAGATATTGTCTGTGTGGTTTTCTAAGCGTTATTAATCCTGAACCTATCCATACGTACGAGATATTGTCTGTGTGGTTTTCTAAGCGTTATTAATCCTGAACCTATCCATACGTACGAGATATTGTCTGTGTGGTTTTCTAAGCGTTATTAATCCTGAACCTATCCATACGTACCAGATATTGTCTGTGTGGTTTTCTAAGCGTTATTAATCCTGAACCATCCTTACGTACCAGATATTGTCTGTGTGGTTTTCTAAGCGTTATTAATCCTGAACCTATCCTTACGTACGAGATATTGTCTGTGTGGTTTTCTAAGCGTTATTAATCCTGAACCATCCTTACGTACCAGATATTGTCTGTGTGGTTTTCTAAGCGTTATTAATCCTGAACCATCCTTACGTACCAGATATTGTCTGTGTGGTTTTCTAAGCGTTATTAATCCTGAACCATCCATACGTACCAGATATTGTCTGTGTGGTTTTCTAAGCGTTATTAATCCTGAACCTATCCTTACGTACGAGATATTGTCTGTGTGGTTTTCTAAGCGTTATTAATCCTGAACCATCCTTACGTACCAGATATTGTCTGTGTGGTTTTCTAAGCGTTATTAATCCTGAACCTATCCTTACGTACGAGATATTGTCTGTGTGGTTTTCTAAGCGTTATTAATCCTGAACCATCCTTACGTACCAGATATTGTCTGTGTGGTTTTCTAAGCGTTATTAATCCTGAACCTATCCTTACGTACGAGATATTGTCTGTGTGGTTTTCTAAGCGTTATTAATCCTGAACCTATCCTTACGTACGAGATATTGTCTGTGTGGTTTTCTAAGCGTTATTAATCCTGAACCATCCTTACGTACCAGATATTGTCTGTGTGGTTTTCTAAGCGTTATTAATCCTGAACCTATCCTTACGTACGAGATATTGTCTGTGTGGTTTTCTAAGCGTTATTAATCCTGAACCATCCATACGTACCAGATATTGTCTGTGTGGTTTTCTAAGCGTTATTAATCCTGAACCTATCCTTACGTACGAGATATTGTCTGTGTGGTTTTCTAAGCGTTATTAATCCTGAACCATCCTTACGTACCAGATATTGTCTGTGTGGTTTTCTAAGCGTTATTAATCCTGAACCTATCCTTACGTACGAGATATTGTCTGTGTGGTTTTCTAAGCGTTATTAATCCTGAACCATCCTTACGTACCAGATATTGTCTGTGTGGTTTTCTAAGCGTTATTAATCCTGAACCATCCATACGTACCAGATATTGTCTGTGTGGTTTTCTAAGCGTTATTAATCCTGAACCTATCCTTACGTACGAGATATTGTCTGTGTGGTTTTCTAAGCGTTATTAATCCTGAACCATCCTTACGTACCAGATATTGTCTGTGTGGTTTTCTAAGCGTTATTAATCCTGAACCTATCCTTACGTACGAGATATTGTCTGTGTGGTTTTCTAAGCGTTATTAATCCTGAACCATCCTTACGTACCAGATATTGTCTGTGTGGTTTTCTAAGCGTTATTAATCCTGAACCATCCTTACGTACCAGATATTGTCTGTGTGGTTTTCTAAGCGTTATTAATCCTGAACCATCCATACGTACCAGATATTGTCTGTGTGGTTTTCTAAGCGTTATTAATCCTGAACCTATCCTTACGTACGAGATATTGTCTGTGTGGTTTTCTAAGCGTTATTAATCCTGAACCATCCTTACGTACCAGATATTGTCTGTGTGGTTTTCTAAGCGTTATTAATCCTGAACCATCCTTACGTACCAGATATTGTCTGTGTGGTTTTCTAAGCGTTATTAATCCTGAACCATCCATACGTACCAGATATTGTCTGTGTGGTTTTCTAAGCGTTATTAATCCTGAACCATCCTTACGTACCAGATATTGTCTGTGTGGTTTTCTAAGCGTTATTAATCCTGAACCATCCATACGTACCAGATATTGTCTGTGTGGTTTTCTAAGCGTTATTAATCCTGAACCATCCTTACGTACCAGATATTGTCTGTGTGGTTTTCTAAGCGTTATTAATCCTGAACCATCCATACGTACCAGATATTGTCTGTGTGGTTTTCTAAGCGTTATTAATCCTGAACCATCCTTACGTACCAGATATTGTCTGTGTGGTTTTCTAAGCGTTATTAATCCTGAACCATCCTTACGTACGAGATATTGTCTGTGTGGTTTTCTAAGCGTTATTAATCCTGAACCTATCCATACGTACCAGATATTGTCTGTGTGGTTTTCTAAGCGTTATTAATCCTGAACCATCCTTACGTACCAGATATTGTCTGTGTGGTTTTCTAAGCGTTATTAATCCTGAACCATCCTTACGTACCAGATATTGTCTGTGTGGTTTTCTAAGCGTTATTAATCCTGAACCATCCATACGTACCAGATATTGTCTGTGTGGTTTTCTAAGCGTTATTAATCCTGAACCATCCTTACGTACCAGATATTGTCTGTGTGGTTTTCTAAGCGTTATTAATCCTGAACCATCCTTACGTACCAGATATTGTCTGTGTGGTTTTCTAAGCGTTATTAATCCTGAACCATCCTTACGTACCAGATATTGTCTGTGTGGTTTTCTAAGCGTTATTAATCCTGAACCTATCCTTACGTACCAGATATTGTCTGTGTGGTTTTCTAAGCGTTATTAATCCTGAACCTATCCTTACGTACCAGATATTGTCTGTGTGGTTTTCTAAGCGTTATTAATCCTGAACCATCCTTACGTACCAGATATTGTCTGTGTGGTTTTCTAAGCGTTATTAATCCTGAACCTATCCATACGTACCAGATATTGTCTGTGTGGTTTTCTAAGCGTTATTAATCCTGAACCATCCTTACGTACCAGATATTGTCTGTGTGGTTTTCTAAGCGTTATTAATCCTGAACCTATCCATACGTACCAGATATTGTCTGTGTGGTTTTCTAAGCGTTATTAATCCTGAACCATCCATACGTACCAGATATTGTCTGTGTGGTTTTCTAAGCGTTATTAATCCTGAACCTATCCATACGTACCAGATATTGTCTGTGTGGTTTTCTAAGCGTTATTAATCCTGAACCATCCTTACGTACCAGATATTGTCTGTGTGGTTTTCTAAGCGTTATTAATCCTGAACCTATCCATACGTACCAGATATTGTCTGTGTGGTTTTCTAAGCGTTATTAATCCTGAACCATCCATACGTACCAGATATTGTCTGTGTGGTTTTCTAAGCGTTATTAATCCTGAACCTATCCATACGTACCAGATATTGTCTGTGTGGTTTTCTAAGCGTTATTAATCCTGAACCATCCATACGTACCAGATATTGTCTGTGTGGTTTTCTAAGCGTTATTAATCCTGAACCATCCTTACGTACCAGATATTGTCTGTGTGGTTTTCTAAGCGTTATTAATCCTGAACCATCCATACGTACCAGATATTGTCTGTGTGGTTTTCTAAGCGTTATTAATCCTGAACCTATCCATACGTACCAGATATTGTCTGTGTGGTTTTCTAAGCGTTATTAATCCTGAACCATCCTTACGTACCAGATATTGTCTGTGTGGTTTTCTAAGCGTTATTAATCCTGAACCTATCCATACGTACCAGATATTGTCTGTGTGGTTTTCTAAGCGTTATTAATCCTGAACCTATCCATACGTACCAGATATTGTCTGTGTGGTTTTCTAAGCGTTATTAATCCTGAACCATCCATACGTACCAGATATTGTCTGTGTGGTTTTCTAAGCGTTATTAATCCTGAACCTATCCATACGTACCAGATATTGTCTGTGTGGTTTTCTAAGCGTTATTAATCCTGAACCTATCCTTACGTACCAGATATTGTCTGTGTGGTTTTCTAAGCGTTATTAATCCTGAACCATCCTTACGTACCAGATATTGTCTGTGTGGTTTTCTAAGCGTTATTAATCCTGAACCTATCCATACGTACCAGATATTGTCTGTGTGGTTTTCTAAGCGTTATTAATCCTGAACCATCCTTACGTACCAGATATTGTCTGTGTGGTTTTCTAAGCGTTATTAATCCTGAACCATCCTTACGTACCAGATATTGTCTGTGTGGTTTTCTAAGCGTTATTAATCCTGAACCATCCTTACGTACCAGATATTGTCTGTGTGGTTTTCTAAGCGTTATTAATCCTGAACCATCCTTACGTACCAGATATTGTCTGTGTGGTTTTCTAAGCGTTATTAATCCTGAACCATCCTTACGTACGAGATATTGTCTGTGTGGTTTTCTAAGCGTTATTAATCCTGAACCATCCTTACGTACCAGATATTGTCTGTGTGGTTTTCTAAGCGTTATTAATCCTGAACCATCCTTACGTACCAGATATTGTCTGTGTGGTTTTCTAAGCGTTATTAATCCTGAACCATCCTTACGTACCAGATATTGTCTGTGTGGTTTTCTAAGCGTTATTAATCCTGAACCTATCCTTACGTACCAGATATTGTCTGTGTGGTTTTCTAAGCGTTATTAATCCTGAACCATCCTTACGTACCAGATATTGTCTGTGTGGTTTTCTAAGCGTTATTAATCCTGAACCATCCTTACGTACCAGATATTGTCTGTGTGGTTTTCTAAGCGTTATTAATCCTGAACCTATCCTTACGTACCAGATATTGTCTGTGTGGTTTTCTAAGCGTTATTAATCCTGAACCATCCTTACGTACCAGATATTGTCTGTGTGGTTTTCTAAGCGTTATTAATCCTGAACCTATCCTTACGTACCAGATATTGTCTGTGTGGTTTTCTAAGCGTTATTAATCCTGAACCATCCTTACGTACCAGATATTGTCTGTGTGGTTTTCTAAGCGTTATTAATCCTGAACCATCCTTACGTACCAGATATTGTCTGTGTGGTTTTCTAAGCGTTATTAATCCTGAACCATCCTTACGTACCAGATATTGTCTGTGTGGTTTTCTAAGCGTTATTAATCCTGAACCATCCTTACGTACCAGATATTGTCTGTGTGGTTTTCTAAGCGTTATTAATCCTGAACCATCCTTACGTACCAGATATTGTCTGTGTGGTTTTCTAAGCGTTATTAATCCTGAACCATCCTTACGTACCAGATATTGTCTGTGTGGTTTTCTAAGCGTTATTAATCCTGAACCATCCTTACGTACCAGATATTGTCTGTGTGGTTTTCTAAGCGTTATTAATCCTGAACCATCCTTACGTACCAGATATTGTCTGTGTGGTTTTCTAAGCGTTATTAATCCTGAACCATCCTTACGTACCAGATATTGTCTGTGTGGTTTTCTAAGCGTTATTAATCCTGAACCATCCTTACGTACCAGATATTGTCTGTGTGGTTTTCTAAGCGTTATTAATCCTGAACCATCCTTACGTACCAGATATTGTCTGTGTGGTTTTCTAAGCGTTATTAATCCTGAACCATCCTTACGTACCAGATATTGTCTGTGTGGTTTTCTAAGCGTTATTAATCCTGAACCATCCTTACGTACCAGATATTGTCTGTGTGGTTTTCTAAGCGTTATTAATCCTGAACCATCCTTACGTACCAGATATTGTCTGTGTGGTTTTCTAAGCGTTATTAATCCTGAACCATCCTTACGTACCAGATATTGTCTGTGTGGTTTTCTAAGCGTTATTAATCCTGAACCATCCTTACGTACCAGATATTGTCTGTGTGGTTTTCTAAGCGTTATTAATCCTGAACCATCCTTACGTACCAGATATTGTCTGTGTGGTTTTCTAAGCGTTATTAATCCTGAACCATCCTTACGTACCAGATATTGTCTGTGTGGTTTTCTAAGCGTTATTAATCCTGAACCATCCTTACGTACCAGATATTGTCTGTGTGGTTTTCTAAGCGTTATTAATCCTGAACCATCCTTACGTACCAGATATTGTCTGTGTGGTTTTCTAAGCGTTATTAATCCTGAACCATCCTTACGTACCAGATATTGTCTGTGTGGTTTTCTAAGCGTTATTAATCCTGAACCATCCTTACGTACCAGATATTGTCTGTGTGGTTTTCTAAGCGTTATTAATCCTGAACCATCCTTACGTACCAGATATTGTCTGTGTGGTTTTCTAAGCGTTATTAATCCTGAACCATCCTTACGTACCAGATATTGTCTGTGTGGTTTTCTAAGCGTTATTAATCCTGAACCATCCATACGTACCAGATATTGTCTGTGTGGTTTTCTAAGCGTTATTAATCCTGAACCATCCTTACGTACCAGATATTGTCTGTGTGGTTTTCTAAGCGTTATTAATCCTGAACCATCCTTACGTACCAGATATTGTCTGTGTGGTTTTCTAAGCGTTATTAATCCTGAACCATCCATACGTACCAGATATTGTCTGTGTGGTTTTCTAAGCGTTATTAATCCTGAACCATCCTTACGTACCAGATATTGTCTGTGTGGTTTTCTAAGCGTTATTAATCCTGAACCATCCTTACGTACCAGATATTGTCTGTGTGGTTTTCTAAGCGTTATTAATCCTGAACCATCCTTACGTACCAGATATTGTCTGTGTGGTTTTCTAAGCGTTATTAATCCTGAACCATCCTTACGTACCAGATATTGTCTGTGTGGTTTTCTAAGCGTTATTAATCCTGAACCATCCATACGTACCAGATATTGTCTGTGTGGTTTTCTAAGCGTTATTAATCCTGAACCATCCTTACGTACCAGATATTGTCTGTGTGGTTTTCTAAGCGTTATTAATCCTGAACCATCCTTACGTACCAGATATTGTCTGTGTGGTTTTCTAAGCGTTATTAATCCTGAACCATCCATACGTACCAGATATTGTCTGTGTGGTTTTCTAAGCGTTATTAATCCTGAACCATCCTTACGTACCAGATATTGTCTGTGTGGTTTTCTAAGCGTTATTAATCCTGAACCATCCTTACGTACCAGATATTGTCTGTGTGGTTTTCTAAGCGTTATTAATCCTGAACCATCCATACGTACCAGATATTGTCTGTGTGGTTTTCTAAGCGTTATTAATCCTGAACCTATCCATACGTACCAGATATTGTCTGTGTGGTTTTCTAAGCGTTATTAATCCTGAACCATCCTTACGTACCAGATATTGTCTGTGTGGTTTTCTAAGCGTTATTAATCCTGAACCATCCTTACGTACCAGATATTGTCTGTGTGGTTTTCTAAGCGTTATTAATCCTGAACCATCCTTACGTACCAGATATTGTCTGTGTGGTTTTCTAAGCGTTATTAATCCTGAACCATCCTTACGTACCAGATATTGTCTGTGTGGTTTTCTAAGCGTTATTAATCCTGAACCATCCTTACGTACCAGATATTGTCTGTGTGGTTTTCTAAGCGTTATTAATCCTGAACCATCCTTACGTACCAGATATTGTCTGTGTGGTTTTCTAAGCGTTATTAATCCTGAACCATCCTTACGTACCAGATATTGTCTGTGTGGTTTTCTAAGCGTTATTAATCCTGAACCATCCTTACGTACCAGATATTGTCTGTGTGGTTTTCTAAGCGTTATTAATCCTGAACCATCCTTACGTACCAGATATTGTCTGTGTGGTTTTCTAAGCGTTATTAATCCTGAACCATCCTTACGTACCAGATATTGTCTGTGTGGTTTTCTAAGCGTTATTAATCCTGAACCATCCTTACGTACCAGATATTGTCTGTGTGGTTTTCTAAGCGTTATTAATCCTGAACCATCCTTACGTACCAGATATTGTCTGTGTGGTTTTCTAAGCGTTATTAATCCTGAACCTATCCTTACGTACCAGATATTGTCTGTGTGGTTTTCTAAGCGTTATTAATCCTGAACCTATCCTTACGTACCAGATATTGTCTGTGTGGTTTTCTAAGCGTTATTAATCCTGAACCTATCCTTACGTACCAGATATTGTCTGTGTGGTTTTCTAAGCGTTATTAATCCTGAACCATCCTTACGTACCAGATATTGTCTGTGTGGTTTTCTAAGCGTTATTAATCCTGAACCTATCCTTACGTACCAGATATTGTCTGTGTGGTTTTCTAAGCGTTATTAATCCTGAACCTATCCTTACGTACCAGATATTGTCTGTGTGGTTTTCTAAGCGTTATTAATCCTGAACCATCCTTACGTACCAGATATTGTCTGTGTGGTTTTCTAAGCGTTATTAATCCTGAACCTATCCTTACGTACCAGATATTGTCTGTGTGGTTTTCTAAGCGTTATTAATCCTGAACCTATCCTTACGTACCAGATATTGTCTGTGTGGTTTTCTAAGCGTTATTAATCCTGAACCTATCCTTACGTACCAGATATTGTCTGTGTGGTTTTCTAAGCGTTATTAATCCTGAACCTATCCTTACGTACCAGATATTGTCTGTGTGGTTTTCTAAGCGTTATTAATCCTGAACCTATCCATACGTACCAGATATTGTCTGTGTGGTTTTCTAAGCGTTATTAATCCTGAACCTATCCATACGTACCAGATATTGTCTGTGTGGTTTTCTAAGCGTTATTAATCCTGAACCTATCCATACGTACCAGATATTGTCTGTGTGGTTTTCTAAGCGTTATTAATCCTGAACCTATCCATACGTACCAGATATTGTCTGTGTGGTTTTCTAAGCGTTATTAATCCTGAACCATCCATACGTACCAGATATTGTCTGTGTGGTTTTCTAAGCGTTATTAATCCTGAACCTATCCTTACGTACCAGATATTGTCTGTGTGGTTTTCTAAGCGTTATTAATCCTGAACCTATCCATACGTACCAGATATTGTCTGTGTGGTTTTCTAAGCGTTATTAATCCTGAACCATCCTTACGTACCAGATATTGTCTGTGTGGTTTTCTAAGCGTTATTAATCCTGAACCTATCCATACGTACCAGATATTGTCTGTGTGGTTTTCTAAGCGTTATTAATCCTGAACCATCCATACGTACCAGATATTGTCTGTGTGGTTTTCTAAGCGTTATTAATCCTGAACCTATCCATACGTACCAGATATTGTCTGTGTGGTTTTCTAAGCGTTATTAATCCTGAACCATCCTTACGTACCAGATATTGTCTGTGTGGTTTTCTAAGCGTTATTAATCCTGAACCTATCCTTACGTACCAGATATTGTCTGTGTGGTTTTCTAAGCGTTATTAATCCTGAACCTATCCATACGTACCAGATATTGTCTGTGTGGTTTTCTAAGCGTTATTAATCCTGAACCTATCCATACGTACCAGATATTGTCTGTGTGGTTTTCTAAGCGTTATTAATCCTGAACCTATCCATACGTACCAGATATTGTCTGTGTGGTTTTCTAAGCGTTATTAATCCTGAACCTATCCATACGTACCAGATATTGTCTGTGTGGTTTTCTAAGCGTTATTAATCCTGAACCTATCCATACGTACCAGATATTGTCTGTGTGGTTTTCTAAGCGTTATTAATCCTGAACCTATCCATACGTACCAGATATTGTCTGTGTGGTTTTCTAAGCGTTATTAATCCTGAACCTATCCATACGTACCAGATATTGTCTGTGTGGTTTTCTAAGCGTTATTAATCCTGAACCTATCCATACGTACCAGATATTGTCTGTGTGGTTTTCTAAGCGTTATTAATCCTGAACCTATCCATACGTACCAGATATTGTCTGTGTGGTTTTCTAAGCGTTATTAATCCTGAACCTATCCTTACGTACCAGATATTGTCTGTGTGGTTTTCTAAGCGTTATTAATCCTGAACCATCCATACGTACCAGATATTGTCTGTGTGGTTTTCTAAGCGTTATTAATCCTGAACCTATCCATACGTACCAGATATTGTCTGTGTGGTTTTCTAAGCGTTATTAATCCTGAACCTATCCATACGTACCAGATATTGTCTGTGTGGTTTTCTAAGCGTTATTAATCCTGAACCTATCCATACGTACCAGATATTGTCTGTGTGGTTTTCTAAGCGTTATTAATCCTGAACCATCCTTACGTACCAGATATTGTCTGTGTGGTTTTCTAAGCGTTATTAATCCTGAACCTATCCTTACGTACCAGATATTGTCTGTGTGGTTTTCTAAGCGTTATTAATCCTGAACCTATCCTTACGTACCAGATATTGTCTGTGTGGTTTTCTAAGCGTTATTAATCCTGAACCATCCTTACGTACCAGATATTGTCTGTGTGGTTTTCTAAGCGTTATTAATCCTGAACCTATCCTTACGTACCAGATATTGTCTGTGTGGTTTTCTAAGCGTTATTAATCCTGAACCATCCTTACGTACCAGATATTGTCTGTGTGGTTTTCTAAGCGTTATTAATCCTGAACCATCCTTACGTACCAGATATTGTCTGTGTGGTTTTCTAAGCGTTATTAATCCTGAACCTATCCATACGTACCAGATATTGTCTGTGTGGTTTTCTAAGCGTTATTAATCCTGAACCTATCCATACGTACCAGATATTGTCTGTGTGGTTTTCTAAGCGTTATTAATCCTGAACCATCCTTACGTACCAGATATTGTCTGTGTGGTTTTCTAAGCGTTATTAATCCTGAACCTATCCTTACGTACCAGATATTGTCTGTGTGGTTTTCTAAGCGTTATTAATCCTGAACCTATCCTTACGTACCAGATATTGTCTGTGTGGTTTTCTAAGCGTTATTAATCCTGAACCTATCCATACGTACCAGATATTGTCTGTGTGGTTTTCTAAGCGTTATTAATCCTGAACCTATCCATACGTACCAGATATTGTCTGTGTGGTTTTCTAAGCGTTATTAATCCTGAACCTATCCATACGTACCAGATATTGTCTGTGTGGTTTTCTAAGCGTTATTAATCCTGAACCTATCCATACGTACCAGATATTGTCTGTGTGGTTTTCTAAGCGTTATTAATCCTGAACCTATCCATACGTACCAGATATTGTCTGTGTGGTTTTCTAAGCGTTATTAATCCTGAACCTATCCATACGTACCAGATATTGTCTGTGTGGTTTTCTAAGCGTTATTAATCCTGAACCTATCCATACGTACCAGATATTGTCTGTGTGGTTTTCTAAGCGTTATTAATCCTGAACCTATCCATACGTACCAGATATTGTCTGTGTGGTTTTCTAAGCGTTATTAATCCTGAACCATCCTTACGTACCAGATATTGTCTGTGTGGTTTTCTAAGCGTTATTAATCCTGAACCTATCCTTACGTACCAGATATTGTCTGTGTGGTTTTCTAAGCGTTATTAATCCTGAACCATCCTTACGTACCAGATATTGTCTGTGTGGTTTTCTAAGCGTTATTAATCCTGAACCATCCTTACGTACCAGATATTGTCTGTGTGGTTTTCTAAGCGTTATTAATCCTGAACCTATCCATACGTACCAGATATTGTCTGTGTGGTTTTCTAAGCGTTATTAATCCTGAACCATCCTTACGTACCAGATATTGTCTGTGTGGTTTTCTAAGCGTTATTAATCCTGAACCTATCCATACGTACCAGATATTGTCTGTGTGGTTTTCTAAGCGTTATTAATCCTGAACCATCCTTACGTACCAGATATTGTCTGTGTGGTTTTCTAAGCGTTATTAATCCTGAACCATCCTTACGTACCAGATATTGTCTGTGTGGTTTTCTAAGCGTTATTAATCCTGAACCTATCCTTACGTACCAGATATTGTCTGTGTGGTTTTCTAAGCGTTATTAATCCTGAACCTATCCTTACGTACCAGATATTGTCTGTGTGGTTTTCTAAGCGTTATTAATCCTGAACCTATCCATACGTACCAGATATTGTCTGTGTGGTTTTCTAAGCGTTATTAATCCTGAACCTATCCTTACGTACCAGATATTGTCTGTGTGGTTTTCTAAGCGTTATTAATCCTGAACCATCCTTACGTACCAGATATTGTCTGTGTGGTTTTCTAAGCGTTATTAATCCTGAACCTATCCATACGTACCAGATATTGTCTGTGTGGTTTTCTAAGCGTTATTAATCCTGAACCTATCCTTACGTACCAGATATTGTCTGTGTGGTTTTCTAAGCGTTATTAATCCTGAACCATCCTTACGTACCAGATATTGTCTGTGTGGTTTTCTAAGCGTTATTAATCCTGAACCTATCCATACGTACCAGATATTGTCTGTGTGGTTTTCTAAGCGTTATTAATCCTGAACCTATCCATACGTACCAGATATTGTCTGTGTGGTTTTCTAAGCGTTATTAATCCTGAACCATCCTTACGTACCAGATATTGTCTGTGTGGTTTTCTAAGCGTTATTAATCCTGAACCATCCTTACGTACCAGATATTGTCTGTGTGGTTTTCTAAGCGTTATTAATCCTGAACCTATCCATACGTACCAGATATTGTCTGTGTGGTTTTCTAAGCGTTATTAATCCTGAACCATCCTTACGTACCAGATATTGTCTGTGTGGTTTTCTAAGCGTTATTAATCCTGAACCTATCCTTACGTACCAGATATTGTCTGTGTGGTTTTCTAAGCGTTATTAATCCTGAACCATCCTTACGTACCAGATATTGTCTGTGTGGTTTTCTAAGCGTTATTAATCCTGAACCATCCTTACGTACCAGATATTGTCTGTGTGGTTTTCTAAGCGTTATTAATCCTGAACCATCCTTACGTACCAGATATTGTCTGTGTGGTTTTCTAAGCGTTATTAATCCTGAACCTATCCTTACGTACCAGATATTGTCTGTGTGGTTTTCTAAGCGTTATTAATCCTGAACCTATCCTTACGTACCAGATATTGTCTGTGTGGTTTTCTAAGCGTTATTAATCCTGAACCTATCCATACGTACCAGATATTGTCTGTGTGGTTTTCTAAGCGTTATTAATCCTGAACCTATCCATACGTACCAGATATTGTCTGTGTGGTTTTCTAAGCGTTATTAATCCTGAACCATCCTTACGTACCAGATATTGTCTGTGTGGTTTTCTAAGCGTTATTAATCCTGAACCATCCTTACGTACCAGATATTGTCTGTGTGGTTTTCTAAGCGTTATTAATCCTGAACCATCCTTACGTACCAGATATTGTCTGTGTGGTTTTCTAAGCGTTATTAATCCTGAACCATCCTTACGTACCAGATATTGTCTGTGTGGTTTTCTAAGCGTTATTAATCCTGAACCTATCCATACGTACCAGATATTGTCTGTGTGGTTTTCTAAGCGTTATTAATCCTGAACCTAT
>JAUCBJ010002454.1:0-107520 GCA_032718475.1 Nemertoderma westbladi
GCCTATCAAGTTATGAACTATTGAAACGCGTTGGAGAATGTATTTCAACCAAATATGTACGCAAATTCCTCAGGAGCATTAATCCGAGTGACATCCAGTCTTACAACTTAATACACTTTATCCGTCAAGACCCTGCCTATGGAGACTTATTTGTCAACTCACACCCTGAGTTACAAGAAGTATATCGACGGCCTTACGAGTATCGAGCCCGCGAACGCGAGTTAGAAAGAACCATTAAACCAAGGAAGTTTCTAACGGCCTATGGTCCACCCACGGCCCTCGTTCAGACCACTCGTAAAGGACCCGTAAGAGCGGCTGTCTTGAAACGAGCTCTCAGAGCCGTTAGACCCCTCTCCCCGGACGTTGATGTCCATCAACCCGGTACTTCGACCGGCGGATATACCGATCGCAATCCCATACTTTCTGATGCAATCATATTGCACCCTTCACCCCGGAGTTGTGGCCCTCCTAGTAAAGTGGCTCGCCCCAAAGAGAAAAGGACTCTTGCTAGCTTCAAAAAACTGCGTAAACGCCGTCCGCGCAAGAAAGACTAACTGTTTAGAGTATTTTTGTATTTTAGAAACTGTGATTTTGTATATTTTATAGACTTAAATCCCATTTTCTGGGAGCGGTGTAAAAGCTTTTGTGGGATAACTGATACGTTTGCCTTGGCTGGCCAGTTCCCCCCCCGGCGCTGGAATACTCTAAAAAAGGTTTTCTAACTGTATATATATTCCCCTCGCCCGCAAGGTACCTTTACAGGTGTTTTAACGGACATAAAAATCATTCTGCTATATACGTGTTTTAGCGGACATGGTAAGACAAAAACTTGTAATGCACAAACCACCTTTCACAGCTTAGCCGTGATGATTCATATTACGACATCTAGCAGCTGGTTGCTGACATGGAAACAGCCATTGGCAGCGTGGTTCTTTGTTTGGCTTGGGCCAATCAGGGCGATTTTTCCTGTCGACGTGTAGCTTTCCTGGAAATCATGGAGAGTGTTCGCTCTGACTGGAGAGAGAGAGAGAGTTGTTACTTTTGTTGTTATTGCTGTCTAAGCCAGAAACACCGGCATTTTTGGATAGATACTGCTGTACCGTGAACTGCAGAACTGCTTGAATTATCGAAAGTATAAACTGTTACCTAATCTCACGAATCGAATATCACCTAACTCATTAATCATATTGTTTGTACTGTTATTTTACCGTCAGTTATTAATTGTAAATATTTGTTGATGGAAATATTGCTATTTGGATAATACGGATAAATCACCCAATTCCCAATTTTCTTGATAACACTACAGGTTAGAGAGACCGGCTATATATAACAATTGCGATTTATATTAATGTGGTGTGTATTGAATCCAATGTTATTTAGCAGACCCTACGCGAGTCAATTACTGCTCTCTTTATGTGTGATCAAATGTACTGACTGTCGGCAGAATAGTGTGTATGATTGTGATTGGTAACAAAGTATTTCCTAAAGAATACGTTTTATACTTTAATCAGCAGCAGTATCGTTGCGTTTAGTATAAGTCTTAGTTCTGTTTAAATAGGTAAAGCGCCACGTCCTAAAGGAACTGTTAATATTTCCCGAAAGCCAATAATATCTGTCAGAGATTAATTATTAACGATCTATCGAATAATACATTAGGTATACACTACAACCTTACACTGTAATAATACAATTCAAGCATCCGAATTCAGTCTCCCGGGTGTAGATCCATCGGGTGAATGATCGCGCATGGGCTGACTTCGGCTAATGTTTTGCGTATTAGCATAAATTATTGTCGTATGCTAAAGTGGTTTTAATTAACGAAAAGACATATAAATTTTGGCAGGTTAAACTGCTAAAGGTCTTCGAAAGCGCGAACACCCCCCCCCCCTATATTTTTCTACAAAGGGATTTGAAACACCACTATTTCCACTCACCGTGGATGACCCCTTGAAGCCGGAATTTTCGATTTTGCCTTTAAATTTTTTTTCTAAGCGTTTTAAAAAAGTGTCTTTTGCGAAATCGCACCATCCGTATAGTGGACATTCTTCACATTAGTCGTAATTTTTTCATATCATTAAAAAGCTTGCGTTGCAAGGATTCCAAATATGTAACAATATCTGAATTTTATTGAGACTCAACTGAGATATAGGCGTTCAAAGATTGCAAGAAGTATTGTTCGCTGAAGGCCATTTATTCTATTTAATAAATACACGATGTTCTGGAACAATTTGTTTAAGTATGAATAGCTACACAATAGATCTATTGGATAGGCATTCTACTGTTGCCTACCAACTCATAAAATAAATAACACGTTCTAGAATATTGTGTTTATTAAATAGAATAAATGGCCTGAATAGTTCTTGCAATCTTTGTACGCCTATATCTCAGCTGTTTCTCAACGAAATTCAGATATTGTTACATATTTCGAATCCTTGCAAGGCAAGCTTTTTAATGATATGAAAAAATTACGACTAATGTGAAGAATGTCCATGATACGGAGGGTGCGATTTCGCAAAAGACATTTTTTTAATACGCTTATAAAAAAATTTTTAAGGCAAAATCGAAAATTCCGGCTTCATGGAGTCATCGACGGTGAGTGGAACTACTGTAGTGGTGTTTCAAATTTCAAGCAATATGATTAAGATTTGTAGAAAAATGATTTGGTAGGTGATTTGAGATTTGGTAGGTGATTAAAGGAAATAAAAGACTATCAAAATATTTAACATTTGAATTTGTTTACATTCCCGTTGCCATGGAAATAAGTATAATGAAAAATGTTAAAAATTGTCTACCAATTCTATAAAACACCATTTTTATTCGGTTTGTCAGTCTAAATAATAAGTTAAAATTGCCAACATTTTATTTTTTAATTCGTCAATTGTGAGTCATATTTCTAAAAGTCAATATTTTCAAATAAACTAAACTGTCCAATCAGAGAGCAAGACCTGTTATAGCATGATTGTGACATTCTAGAATATTAAATTTCGGTTAGCAATTATTAGAAATAAAGGACAATCACCAGGCATGTTTGTTGAAAATTATATAAGTAGTAAATAGTAGCCCAATTTCAATCTGGCGGTCATAATGGGAAATTATCGTAATTCCCGTCACCATGGAAACGGGATTGAAAAAAAAATTAAATGTAAAATATTTTGATTGACTTTTATTCCCTTTACTCATATACCAAATCTCAAGAACAGAATCCATTGTCGTTTTGAATTACAGGCGCTCGAAATTTGAACTTTGCACCCGGTTACCTTGGCAACTACAAGCTAAAAATTCCAGGAACACATTTTATTACATTGCTATAAATCCTAGTCATCATATCCACCTAACCAAAGTAGCACAAAAGAAGTTTCTAAGGAAATATTATGAAAAAAGTGCCATAAATAGGGAAAAGATCGGCCCACGCTATTTCAGCAATCCGCTCGCTGCATGACCTGTTATTTAGTACACCTTGGTTATACCAGATCTAGTTTTTCTGTGGGAAAGTTACAGTGGCACATTATTTTAACCAAAACAATAAACTAAAGTCAATAGAACAGGTTATAGTTCTATTTTTGGGAGTTATAAAAATGTAAAAAAAATCGACTTCCGTAGGTCAATGTTAAATGTAGAATCCGGATCCGCGTTTTACTCTGACCCCTTTTCTGGCAACAAAAACACAAGGAAAGCGTAGCCGTGGACGACCGGCAATAACTTATTTAGACCAACTTGAAAGGGTTAAAGAAAGTCTTTACAGACTTTCTGTGTTGAACAACATAGTACAAAAAAGCTATTCCTTCAAATACGATGTGGGTAAAGTATTAAAAAAATAACATCCTGATTTTCACACTGGCCAATGTATATTTCCTCTCCAAATATGAGGATAACGACGTTAAACACCCTTAGCGTACGAGTACCGCTGTTTCAATTGTTGTCTGTCTGTCGGGAAATGTTTGAAGGCTAATAATAGGTCAATCGTTGATGAAATTCAACCAAAATTGATACCCTTGGTAACTCAGTCGAAAGTCTAACATTGAATTTGTGTGGGGGATTCAACAAATCTCAGATCCCAGTACTCTGTATGAAAGAAAATTAATTGATTCGTCCTGCGTGAAGACCTCACGAACGTGTTAACCTATACTGGATTTTCACACTGACCAGTCTATATTTCCACTCCAAGTATTTACCTGTACAAATAGGATTTCCATACTGGCCAGTCTATATTTCCTCTCCAAATATCGGTCAAATATTTCTGGACTGTTGAATGAGCTACAACCTCTTTTTGTTCGCATTCAATTAGAATATCCAAAAACTGAACTCCTAAAAATTAGTTATTATTATTATAATATATCGACAGCTTACAGGTAAACATATGTTAACATATTTTAGGGACTAACATGTTATTTTAATGTTGTTAAAGCATTCACTAAAAATCTAAGAGATCAAACCAAAAACATTAGAAATTAGACAAAATAGTCCGTCTAGATGAATGGGATCCTTATTTTTGTATTATTACACAATATTACTTATGAAATTTGGAAAGGAGCAGGTTACAGTGGTACGAATCTAACCAAAATAATAAACGAGAGTCAATAACACAGTTGACAGTTCATTTTTGCTCGTAAATTGTGCCTCCCCCCCCCCCCCCCCCCCCCCAACCCAACAGCTGTGATTGATCAACAAGCCTCTACTTACCTCTTGAATCAACAGCTTTCAGGATCTGAGCGGCAGAATTCGATCCGGAAATTACGGTCATTAGATCAACCGCTACTTGTTCGCAGAATTTCGCGGAATTTGCCAGATCTTTTGTGCGATCTTTTTCACGAGTCGACTGTAAAATGGAAACACACGAATGACTAAATTTACGATGTTAAACGTCATTGTTTTTAGAAGTACTTGCTATACCATTAACTTTGACAATTTCTCACAATTATAAGTGTTTAAAAACTGGTCAAACCTATTCGGAATTCCACTTGAAATGTATGAATAGGGATCTCAAGCCGAGTATAACATGCTTGGAGGTCATTTTGTTAGGGTCACGCGGTTTTTTTTGCTTCTTTTTTTACGACATTAAGGAAGAAGTCGTGACAAAAAGATTAACAAGAAAACGGTCCTTTTATACAAATTTGAATTTTTTATACACAACTTATGCTAACGAAAATTATACCTGTATGTTGTAGGTCGCGTTACGAAGCCCAGCGAATAAATAAAAACTAACCTGTAGAAAGTAATGGTGGGATAGTTTAACGGATATCTCCAGAGGAGCGGGTGATTCCATTATAAACTCGAGCATCGGTTTATTTTGATTTAGTTTCGAACTCGCCATTAAATCAAACAGAAACTGAAACAATAAGATACAAATCTAGTTGGTAATGGAATATTGATAAATTCATAAGCGGACCAGTTTTTAGGTGTTTCGAATCCCTTTTTGTCGCTGCCCGGTTTTTACCTCGAATTGCAATAATTTGAGGAGATTAAATAACTCATTAAATTTTAAATAAAAATGTATATAAACCAATTTCACGGATTGTGTAGCAGGATTGTACATTTTAGAAGCCCAGGGCGACATTAACACTTAAAGTTGGATTTTGAAGCTCCCCCCCCCCCCCCCCCCCCCCCCTACATCTATTCTAATCCCCACCTCCAACACAAAATGCTTTGAGTTTGGATTTTGGTCATGTAATATTGGACACTGTAATATTGGACTGTAATATTGGACTGTAATATTGGACTGTAATATTGGACTGTAATATTGGACTATAATAACTAACTAAATACTCGGTTGTAAATATTTTGTAAACCGAGGTATATATTTCTCTAGAGGGTGAATAAATACTGCGGTCCAGGGACAATCTGGTTACGATATTTCAACATCAAATTGATGTATTTATTGCCTTTTTACCTGTTAAATATCTATTATCACCACTGAACACTTGACTTTAGCGTGTAAATAAAGTTTAGAGAAATGCAATTGTTTGAAAAACGATTCTTTAAAAAATAACTTACTTTGTATTATAATTCAAACATTATTTCAATAAATAAATAAATTGTAAGTCTCCACCACAAATTCAGCACAACACAAACTTATAATTTATACTAATTAACTACAACAAATAAAATATTTAATGACAAACAATAATAATTATATACTTATGTAAATATACAGAAATACTTTATACCTGTTGCCTTTACCTGTGTTTATTTATTTGGTAATACAAATTGAAACAATGTAAATAAATACAACGATATGATACATATAATATAACGCATGTTAAATAAGAAACAACAAAAATAATTAATTATTATAATATATTAAGACATATTATATCTACAACTCTGTCACTCTACTTTTAATCACTTACATGTTGAAATTCTTTAGGCTTATTAATTATGAGGGCAATGATTGGCAATTATTCCTTGATTGGTTCAATTTTTCTAAGAAAATATTCAAAATAAAATTATAATTATTTTATTCTTCCAGAATAATACACAACCATTGTAGGCCACATTAACCGATTTATAATAAATTACTAGTAAACTTGACGCAGCCTGAAACGAACATTTTAAATGCTAATACTTTTGGCACAAAAATATTGTATTGCCGTATTTAAACCTCAAAAAAAAACGAGAAAACGCTAATTAATCGCATTCAACCATCCAAAGAAAAGGAAGAATAAAAAATACTACGATAATATAATGTTAACATGCAGAGTAACGTCTCACAATATCCTAGGAGTCGAGCGGAATTCCGGTTCCGGTCGGAATTAATAGTTCCGGTACCGGAATAGGTATACTGTAATTGGTATGTACCGGAATTTATGTAACATTTATGTAACAAGTGAGATGAATCGCTTTTTTTTTTTCACACACCTCTTTTTTTCAGAAGTAAAGCTGGAAATTACTCTAAATATATTTTTATTTACTATTAACAATCTTTCGATTTATGTTCAGTCAGTTATTAGGGCACAGTTTTACAATTCATAATTCGATTCAAAGAGTGTATTTTCAGACAGAGAAAAGGCGCGTGTTGCCTAGGAACTTCTAATAGCCAAAGTTCGTGTGATATTTTACAAGAGCAACGGTGGAACTGTTGATAGGGATAGCAGCAATGTAGGTGAGCTCCTGGACAATGTTTGGTACAAATTGTCAAAGTCAATCCTAATCCTGTCAACTACATGCCAGTGGAAGAGGAACAACTAGTATAAACCCAGAATCCGGAGTTGAAACTGATGCGTGTATGCAGCTGGTAGCTATAGAGAAATCGTAATGAGTTACCTCAGAGCAAAGAAACTTAATAATAACATAAATCCTCTAGATTATTGGGAGGGAAAGGAATGTGATCCTATCTACTATGAACAGTGCCAACTAGCACATCGCAAACTACTATAAGGCACCAATCAGCTTGGTGTAATATTACATGTTTGTTACAATTTACTACCATATAATGTTCATAAGTTACTCTTCTCGAAACATAACCTAAGAGCTTATAAGCTTTAATAGTCTGTCAACTCCTCCAAAAACTGTCGATAACCAACAACAACAACGGTACATTGGTGATGATGGTGGACGTGGAACCTGTCGAGCTCGTGAATGGTGGCAATGATGCAGCAGATCTAGAAGATGATACCATTATTGAATGCTTTCGTCTGAATGCTGAGATACAGACTCTGACATCTCTGACTTATAACCTCTAACTAAACTAAACTGCATTAATGAAAAATGTGTCGTATTTTTGTTGTAATGTAGTTGTTTTTTTCAATGACTAATTGAACTTTTGTACAAAAAATTCAAAAAAATCCGGTTCCGGTAAAAATGTAATTCCGCTCGACTCCAAATATCGACTAACGACAATAAACCCGTTTCACAATGGCAGATAGAGGGCGATATAATGCTTATTCAATAGAATACGGACTTATTTCGCACTTTTACCCGCATTGCCAGCACTAAAGGGCTGGGGGTGTCGTGCAAAACCGCCCTAGTAAAATTACAACCGTTCGCTGATGGCTCACATTTTAACTCGCCCCAAAATACTTTCACTTTCAGTGAACACGCCTCAATACCAAACGCAACAATGTTAGTAACCTGTGTATATAAATATGGCACTGTTTCATTCCACGAAACAACACATAAATATCAGACCCACTTAGACAAAACGGAAAACATATCGTAAGTCCGTTGGAGAGTCGCGGAATTCTTAACGAAAGAAATCCTTAACCAATTCGTAGCCTCTTCGCTATTCCGAAAGAACATAGACCCCGGAAAAACCAGCAGACCAAGTCGGTAGGCCATGGCGATAGCGAAATGTATGTCTTTCCGACTCACTAGGGTCTTATCGTACCCGTTGGTGTCCAGTTCCGGGGGAACCAGCCGCTCGATATTAACCATAACGAACCAGCCGCCCTCCGGCTCGACGTAGTCCAACCCGCAACCGCGGAGAATCCCACACATTATATCCCGCTTGCGCCGCAAACGTAAGTTCAGTTTACCCAACAGACTACGCGGCGAGTCCCTATTGGCCAACTCGTAGCGAATAATCCGTTCCACCGCCCGCTGCGTCACCACCGAGGGACTGAGTTCCACGATTCTCGCGACCTCCGCCGCGCGGCGCACTAACCCCGAGCCGCCCACCGCCCAGCCGACTTTGAACCCGGTTATTTCGAACGCTTTCCCCGCGCTCCCGACAGTCAGGCAGCGGTCCCACATCCCCGGGAGAGCGGCGATTTTGTGGTGTTCCGATTCTCCCACCGTAGCGAACTCGTAGACTTCGTCTGTGACGCACAGAACGTCGTGTTCCACGCAGAGGGAGGCTATACGTCGTAGTTCCTCGATAGAGAACACCTGGGGAACAGATAGAGGGAGGCTATACGGAATAGTTCCTCGGATAGAGAACTCAACTTTCAGCTGGTAACTATTATTTAATAATTTTTAAGTAAGTGCGTTTGATTGAGATGTTAATAAAGCATTGGAGAGTATATTCTGTTTGGTATAAATCACTTACATCAGAGCCAACAACTTGGTTTAATTTAACTTCATCTTTCAATTTTTAGGGAAGATAACGAGGTGGTTGGCTCAACTTCAATCCTTAATTAAAACAGCCATGTAACTAACTGCCTTAAGTAATAATCTAAGAAATTCGAGAATATTTTTATATCTTGGATTATGGCATAATGATAATAATATAATAGGGTTTACTTTGCAGTTTTATATGATTGACCAACTAATCTAACCAAAATAACAAACCAAATATCCGTGGGTACCATAAATCATTAGATAAACAAAGATATCGGAAGGTAGCTGAGACTATACTAATTATGTAAGAGCTGAAGAGTCAAGAGCGGGGTATCGTTTTAATTCACTGCTGATGTAATGGAAAGATGATAAAATAAAAACTGAAATATAGCAACATTTTGTATGAAAATTCAAATCATGTAAATAAACTAAATATATAATTATTATTACAGTATTACCTTCCCTGTCGGATTGTTCGGTGTGTTTAGAATCAGCATTCTCGATCGCTTCATCTTCCCTGCGAAATCCTCCCAATCCAACTGAAAGTCCGCCGACGTCATCACTCCGTCTGGCGATCGCTTCGTCCGCAATGAGGAATAGACAGGCGCCGCGCCCGTTTTCAGTATCATCCGCCGGTACTTATCGAAGTAGGGGTCCATCAGAAGCACGCGGTCACCGGTGCCTAGCAACGCAGTGCCGCACAGATGCAGCACGTCGCCGGCACCGGTGCCGATAAGGATCTCAGCCGCGGGGTCTATCAGCCGCCCCATACCCGGGGAATAGAACTCAGCGAGGGCAGTCCGGAGTCCGGGACAACCGGAACCATCCGGAAAACCTGAAGATTCCGACACCCGGAATGTTTCCGGATCTTCTACCGTCGTTAGGAAGGCGTCTTTTATGACGTCATCGGCTGGGTCATCGGAGAAGCCGGATGTGAGCGCGACCTTGACTTGTTCGCTCTTCGCCATGGCGCCGAAGAAAGGCCACAGATCTTCCTCGCCGGTTAGCACACGATCGGCTGCCAATGAATCAGCCAAGTTACTCATAGTTTATGTTTGCTGTAGTAGACTGCCGAGTACAGTACACAGGTACACGCTGGATCCAAGACTCAGAGCAAAATACAGAAATAGGAAATAAATTAGGCCTAATACTGTAATAATGTAAAGTTTATTAACAGATTATTTCAGAAATTATTTAAATATACATATTAGTAAATTAAAAATCCACCACCAACCTGCCATGCTGCCAACAAAGAAAAAATCCTTGGAAACAATTATAATCCTAAACGTAATGTTTAGCGTTTTAGCTTCTATATAGGGAAAAAAACGTGACGTCAAAACCAAATACAACAGGCGGTACAGTGGTAGGCCAACATCAATCAATGCGTTTACTATAAAGGACATACTATGCTTGCTATGCTACAACAACTACAGGCAACCCCATTCAATTCCCATCTTAAAAACCATATGGTACTAAGATACGTTTTCATTGGTTGGCTAACGGGATGTTCCCAATAGGAATGCCCTTCCATAAAGATTACCAGCTGGGGTTTCTTGGAATTATTGTCCAATGATGCAAGTTGTTGCGTCATTTCTTGGCTGTATGTTAGTGAAACCATTTATTCTACACAGAATGTGTACGAAATGATTTGGTACACTAAATTGTAAAGCGCAATTAAATTATGGTACAATAGTACAACTCTTCCTGTCTCAGTTACCTTCCCAAATATCACCCCAGAGTCATTTATTTCCCAATCACCTTTCCCCTATTATTATTTCCCAATTATTTCCCCCCTTATTATTTCATTTCCCGTTCCCCCCTATTTAAAAGCACCTTTCTTTCCCCACCCCTTTTTGTAGTAGAACAATCTTTGAACACCAAATGTCAATCATTTTGAGAAACAGTTAATTCTGTATATATTTGTAATTGTAATTACGTAACATATGTCTTTTTCTTACATTTAAATGTTAACATGTTTTAATGTTTAAATGTTCCAATGTTTTTACGTTCTGCTGTTATGTATCGACCTTTTGCCTGCGTCATAGCGCATAAAGAAACTAAGAAACAAAATATTTACCGACTACTGCCGCGCTGCACTTTATCTACTGTATTATAAGATTCGTAAATATTAATTAACCCTACAGCTACAGTTATATAGGAATATATGGCAGGATGAGACAGGGTGAGAAACCAGACACTAATCCCATCTTGGCGAATTAATGCCCGTCTCAATGTTAAATTCTCAATTTAGGGAAAGGAGCAGGTTACAATGGCACGTTATTCAAACCAAAACAATAAACTAAACTCAATAGAACAGGTTACAGTTTTTTGGGAGTTATCAGCTCTTATTTGCGTCGAATTTCCCCCACCCACCCCCCCCCCCCCCCCCCCATCTGGTATTATAAAATATTAAATAATATTTATTAACCCTACAGTTTTATAGAATTCACTGGTAATTCACGACTAGATGTAATTTATTGTTATTCGGTATTTGCGTCTCACATCTCTGCTGTAGGCCTACGGCGGCCCCAAACGGAAATTTATTGGAATTTAATGTGTAAAACGAACCTTTTTATCTTCCATTAACTGTTTAGTGTTATGATCCTTCTTAATAAGATAACTAAACACATCGTAATGGCTTGTCGCTACAGCGAAACAGAGCGGTGTCTTTCCGTCTTTAGTCTCACATTTGGTTGACGCCCCGGAATCGATTAGAAACTTAACGACTCTCAGATGACTAGCCTTGGCTGTGAAGTGCAATGCAGTCCAACCATTCTAGAAAAACAAACATTTTATTCGATATTAATTATATAAAATAACGTTTAACTGGGTGTATGATATATACTATAGGGTGGTGCGTTTTTTACTTTTTATCGATTTCATTGTTCTACCGGTGCGCAAAAGTTGCCAAATGGTAAAAAATTAAGGCAAACAATTTTCTCTAAATTTCATCAATATCTTGACGGATCCCAAGGGGGGTTGAAATTTGACCCCCCTGGGTCAATGGGTTTGCGATGCACTACAATGAAATTTATAACAATATAACACATTAATGAAAGATCAATGACTCAAGAAAGAACTTCCTGCATGCATGTCATAAAATGTGTCCAAACTTAGTTAGATACCAAAATTTTGATTTTGGAATCAAGGGAACTAGTGCCACAATCACATGGCCAGAACCTACCCTTTGGCGCAAGTTACTCTTATTCTCAACTTTCGCGATGTACAACTTTTAGTTCTCCTACTGCATTAATATTATGCTCATTAGAACCGCAATGACCGATTTAGTGGGGGTAGACACAATTAAAAGAAAAGCGTAGTGCGAATGAAATCGAAAAAAAAAGTAAAAAACGCACCGCCCAAATATACAATAAAACATTAGGCAGCATCAGAAGATTATACGATTGGCAAGAACCCTTTATGCTACAGTTGAGAGAGACCAGTTGGGAGCATAGCCTTTTCTAGGATGCCACATGCCTTGGATTACTTGGATGATCAAACTCTATAGAGTTAATCATCCTACAGTACAGCAAGTCATGTTTAAATTGCTAAATAAGATATACTGTACGCATATTTCCAATTGGGGTGTCATTTCAGCCTATGGAAGTATTTCTGGGCTTCTAATTGGCTGTTCCTTCAATAAGCTCACCTCATTGGCTAACACTCTCCCATAGCCAAAAGGTGTGTCGGTTCAGGCTAATTGCCAAAAGGGATGTCGCTTGGGGAAACTCTCTGAGTAAGTACCGGTACTGCTGTACTGATAGATAAAAATATTCAAAGCTAAAGCTCCTGACAGCCTGTTGAGCTCATCAATATCTGCCTACGCCTGTAGGTTAGGTCAATAATTGGTAATAGGTCTGTACTACTGTATGGTAACAGGTAAAAATAGGTACTGTAGGCCTAGGGCAAGCGGATTGTGAGCTTCAATCGTTGTCAGTTATAGGTACTGTAGACCCTTTCTGCCTTTGACCTTAAGACTAAGACTGATAGAGGTAGCTCTAGCAGGATAGTCATTGTTTTTAAATAAGAAACTACGTCTGGTTCTTGTCACTGCTACACTGTCCGTACTCACTGACATTGACATACTGTAGGTCTAATAAACGAATAAGCAAGTTGACTACTGTATATACCAATCAGTAACATTTAGAACAATTAGTAACATTTAGAATGTAACAATAAAAAATTATTTGTAATCTTTTGTAAACGAATAATGTTAATTGTTTTTATATTCCCAAGGTTTTGAACCGACTGACAACTACTGTACTGTAAGAAATCGAGGTTGTTTAATGTTTAGACATTTCACCCGCTAGCGGTGGTTAAAATCCCATATTCTGATCGTATTTAGTCAGGTTACAAATGCTTCGGATACTACTGTACACGTGGCTCGCGCAAATATTATATTGTGAATTATTATATAATATAATTATATATGGCAGTAGTATTTGTTATTTAACTAAACCCAATACAAATGGTGTGGTAACAAATAACACCAGACATTAGTGAATATATGACAATATAATTATGATTTACCTGTTTAATACGGAAGGAGTAGGCAGGCTTAAGTAAAATTTACAAGTAATAAAAGTGATTTCCCCCAAGCGTACCGTGCTGCCGTGGGGAGTACCTTTACATCCTGATAGACGACCGTGTGATGGCGAGCCACGTAAGTCCAGGTGAGCCTTAGCGTAGGGCCGTAGGGGTATAATTAGTGGACCGTCCGTCGTTGTCGGAAATTTTTGAACGCTATTAAGTCGGTCAATCTTTGATGAAATGGAACAACACTTGGTACACATGTAGTCTATCAAAAGTTTATAAATTCTACAGGACTTCTGTAGTTCATCTGCCTGCCGTTAGGGGGCGAATTGACAAAAACATAAAAAAAAGTAGCTGTAATTATAGAACCAACCATCTCAGATACATCTGAAATTTGGTGTAGGAGTGACCTACGAGCATTGCTGAATTATAAATTCCGCTCACATAGACAGACTTTTACAGTTTCTCTGTCTGCGTCTGCCGCTAAGGGGCGAATGACTAGGTCCACTAATTGTATCTCTACGCAAAAGGCTCACCTGGACTTACGTGCTGCGCGAAGTCCCCACTTACATCACGTGTATCACTTTCCTGCAAGTTTGCGTGAAAATTAATATCTATGGGATTTTCCAATCACATCACTTGTACGGTATACAAAAAGGAATAAAGATACCGGTAACTGGAAAAGTCTGCAGCTAGTACAGTTGTAGTACCGGTACTTCAGAGTTCTGTACTTAGCGTAGGCCTTGGATGGGTACCGGTACCGTACATAATTATTATAACACGGTGGTCTCTTATGTTTCAGCGTTTAGCCTGTATCTTACATATATTAAATTATAAATTTAAATTAAAATAAAGCTAAACTACCGTACCGTACCGGTACCATGGTTGTAGTTGGTGCATTCTTCCTCCCGCATGGTGGGCAGGCGATGGACCCACTATATTTGGACAAATGTCTGCCTCCGTCGTCCCACCAAATGGCCTGGAAACTCCATAACTCTAGTATTTTATGCGGTCAAGCTGTCGCCAAACTGAAACCCGATGTAATATTCGTTACTTCACCACATGGTCATACTGATTACAAGAACCACACTCTATATTTGAACGAGAAATCTTTCGGAAACTTAGATACTTCATATTTTACAAAGAATTCCACGGAAACCGATCATTGCTACGTGCCTACAAATAAATACAGCGTATCATTTTCACTGGATAGGAATCTGTCCACTAACATTATAGGAGCGTTAGATAAATCCTTCCACATTTCTGGGATTCGGTTTAACCCCTTTATCCCTGCACCGCTCCTCTGGGGCGAGATCATTCCGCTGGCATTTATTCCACCTAACTTCCTTAAAACGACTAAAGGAATGGCCTTATCCTGTTTGGGGACGACTCTGTTTTTTCCTCCAATGTTGCTGCATGTAAGCATGTAGCAGCATATAGCATACTGTCATGAGTTGCTGTGGCGATGTGCCATCGCACATTACGAATAACAAACTCTGTAAACATTATCACGCATTTTTTAGTACAATCAATAGGCAAATATGCATTGTCTAAGTGTGAAAACTCAAACTTTGATCGTGATTGGTGAAGCACCTATGCTGCTTCACTGTTAGTGAGTGATATATTTACGTTCAAACCGGTAAGAGCACGGCCAATCACACCAGCCCATACTATTTTACCATTCATATCAAAATATAAATGGTAAAATAGGTATTACCTGAAACTGTGTGGGCTATTGAATAACCTTTTTTTGTCTGATGCAATTGGCGTTGGATATTTAGATTAGTAAGGACGTATGGAACACGATAAGGTTAAGGTCCAAATTCTCGCCTTGGTCACCGTTGTTACTAGTATGATGGCCCTGCCAGTAGGGTACAATACTACTGTACTGTATATATATATATATATAAGTAATGACATGCCAAGACCAGTGTATGTGTCTTTTAGCTGTTTTTGTTTATGAGGTGTTTCAGCATGTCAATAGCTGACCATCGCGTTTTCTCTCACCAGCGGGCTGCCTCAATAGGACAAGATAAGTTCCGGTAATACTCATCCATCTTGTCTGCAGGGTGTTGCTGGTTTTCACTAAATAGTAATATGTATATTGTATATACATGAATGAACATGAGTTGAGTATATAGATTGTACCGGTAATATATCAATTATGGCAGAAATTCCACAAAATATATTCGATGGTGACTTAGGGTTCGAGTATTAGATGCTTTACAAATCAGTTTATCTCAGAGAAAATTTAATTTCAAAATTAGTTTTCATCAATCATATCATCTTAATTATGGCTCAAAATCATAACCAGTGAATTACAATGGCCAGAATTTCAAACTTTAAGCTAATTTTGATTAAATTATAATAAAACCTAATTAAATCTTATTTTTTACGTTTTAATTTGGGTTATATGAATATTATGATAAAAGCTATATTGAAACCTAATAAAAAAACTTTTTTGACAAATTTTTGACACCTAATTTGTCACCAAGGATTATGCACAAGGTTTATGCAGCCGCTAAAATGTAACATTCATTGAAAGAAACAAAAACTCATCTTCCAGAGTCCTCCAAACAGGGTATATTCTCAGGAGTTATCTTGAATCCGCCCAGCTTGCGTATCCCTCGCGATGGGTATCGGGCGCTATGCGACGAAACTAGTCACCTAGGTAACGAGTTGTTTACATACTTTGATTCGTTGCCCGGACGAGTTGTATTCGTAATGAGTGGCGACTTGTCGCACACTCACAGCGACACTCATCCTAATGGTTTCTCGGATTCCGCTCAACCATTCGACGATTTGTGCGCCAAATGGGCCGGAACCCTAGACAGCGATGCCTTAAACCAAGCCGTAGATTTGGCTGAATCTGCTAAACCTTGCGGTTTATTATCCTTACAAATGTTGGATGGGATAACATCTTGTGGCGGGAAGAGTAATTGGTGTCCTACATTACTGACAAGCGGACATCCAACTTACTACGGAATGATGGTCGCATCGTTTATAAGGAAAGATTACGAGGCGGATGTCGGTGGCCTGATTACTGACAATCTGGGAAGAATAGCGGAAGATAAGAGTTTCTTCAACAATTATGCACTGGATTATGGGAGTTATTTGAACTATAAAGATTGATTAATAATACGAGCTGACAAATGAACCAGAACAATGTATAAAGTAAAGTAGTTCTACTTGGCAACAAAATTATGTTATGTATTTAGTTTTATTATAAATAAAATTGTAAAATTACGAAATGACTGCTGATTATAAACTTGTTTCAAAACTAAGAAAAATCTAATATTGTAGGTGGAATTTCTTAACTAGGTCAAAGACTTTTATTATCCGTGACACATTGGTTTGGTTGAGTATGATATAATAAAACACATCCAAAACGGTGTAAAATAATAATTTAACTTTCATTGTAAATTTACTCGTTTAGAGCTGTAAAGTGCACAATACTTCACTATTAAATGTACAGCTGTAGAGATATGTAGAGTAGTCCTCCGAGTTATAAAGTGCCACATAACAACTCACTGATAATGCTAACGGCGTTAGGTAATCTAATGTCTAAAATGTCAACTCCTATCCCTTGTTTTGCTCCCAGTAATTCAACTGGTTCTCATTTTATCGACCCCATAGATAGAAAGGCTGAGTGGACCCTGGTGAGGTTCCAACCTACAACCAATAGATTGCAGGCCGGGCGCTCAACCAACCTATAATGCAAGAAATAAGATGATACTATCTATTGATCAATTTTCTTATTTTCAAAATTTGGTGATAGCAAACAATTTCCACCCACCGTCAAAAATTACAACTTTGAAAATCCTAATGGAATTTTTACTTATACCATAATAGAATACCGTAATTAAAAAAATATATATATATCTTTATATTTTCTTTATATTTCTTTTAGCCTTTATATATAAATTTCTGAAAATTATCGGAAATGTCTATACAAAACTTAATGTACTTAACATCAAATTTGGTATGGAACCCGGAATTGATCCAATGCGAGTATTTGTACTGGAATCAAATTATTCAAGATTATTATTTTATACCAACTCCTATAAGATGTAAGTAAAAAAAATGTTGAAACAAGAATTCGGTTTTTTATGAATATAATTCTGTAGTAACTGTAGAAACTAACACGAGACAATACAAATTACAGGCCACAAATGTTATGAAAAGAAACAATAGTTTACCAATATATTAAATCGATATGAATTCAAACTATATTATTGGCGAAGCTGATATCCAGTTTGTATACAAATAATATGTTGAGTTGCGTATTGTAGCACAATGTTAAACATGACTGTCTCGCGAATCGATTACCTCGCTTTCATCTTCGGATTTGGCGAGCTTCGCATATTTTTCCAGGCCAACAATGATTGAGCTCCATACACTCCGCCGCAGCAGCTGCACTGCGTCTTCGGTATTAATTGAAGTGATTGCGCCTGGTTGATACTCATTGTAGTTGCTAGCGTTAGCCCTGTTGTTTTGAACCAGTCGCTTTTCGTGCCTTAAGTAGATGATACAAATAATGGATATGAGTGCCAAAAGCAAAGCGCACCCTAATAACACAATTGGCATTGTGTCGGTGATGAAGTTGAATTCATTATCAGCACCATCACTACCATCACCTTTATCCATTCTAATATCGTTGGATCTTGTAGGTTCGGCGGTAATTGAGGGTTCGATGGTAGTTGCAGTTTTAGGCTCCGAATAACAACTTCCAAACAATAAAACAAGGTTAACGACAAACAATATTCGTTTCATAGTTGACGAGAAGATTAAAAACTATATTCAATAATAAAATAAGTAAATATTATGTTATCTATAATAATTATTTCTTAGCGTCATCATACCCATAAGTGTTTATCTATTTTGATTGAAATTGTTCATTCTTTTGTGCTCTATTTATTTATCATATTCTAAAACTTTGTCAATAAATAATATACATATATATATATAAAGATTAATTGTAATCTATAGTATATTGAGTGTGGGTTGTGACGTTTAACTAAGACACAATAATAAATAATCCTGTTACATTGCAGAGTAGAACGGTAAAAACGCACCTAGAGAAATTGTGTTCGGAGATTCTTAGGGCAGTGACAGTGACCCACCCCTAAAGCCTAATGTGCACACAACAAACACAAGATGGTGACAATGTTGGCTTAAACAGTAAGCGAAAACTACATATGTACAGAGCATAAAAAGTACCGTGTAAAATGTAACCAAACAAAAAACCACACTACAAAAGCGAACTATATTCCCTATACCTACACGAAACAGTTAAACAAAATAAAATTTAAGAAACATAATAAATGTCAATCATTATTACATAACAGCGATCATCCGAGAAAAAAGGGAGATGCGCCAATGAAGCACATACCACGATATTGGTAACAGCGCATCGAACAAACCCATTAGTGCCCGCGGTCACTTAGTCGCATTATCGCGGGCACTAATACCCCATAGGACGTTAGTGTCCGCGAGACGTTAGTGACCGCGAAACATTAGTGCCCCGTGCCCGCGAGACATTATAGTGCCCGCCAAGCGACTTAGTATATGTAATAAATACAACAGGCCAGGGAGACATTTCCTGGTTCTTTAGTTCCTGCTGATGCAAACGAGTCCTTACATTCTTCAAACTCCAAAGGTACAAATTTCCAGTCTTTAGTTCCCGCATCTCGTTATTCAACATTTTAATTTAAACTTGGACCTTTTATGATTAAAAAATTCAGCATTTATATTATTTGGTTTTGCGGTAAAGTCTTCAAGGAATGAGGATTAAGCAACAGCGTTTGATTGTTTATACATAACCTAGTTTTGATTGAGTATACTTAATTTGTTTAATTTCCTGGAGACAATGTGTAATAAAAAAAAAACAAGGTGCAGTACTACAGTATTATCGCCCGAGGACGCACTAACTCTGATATATTATAATGAATTAATGATTTCAAGAAAAATACTCAGTCGACTATCTGACATTTTGTCGACGAATTAAAAGTAAAGTACAGTGTAGTACCTTTATTTAATTATATTAGGGAATTAATTAAATTAGTGTATGTTAATGAAGGAGGCCGTTGTCGGTGACTTTGATTGAATGGGGTATAAGTAAGAAGAAAAACGGATTGCCTTATACTAACTTTCAAATTCAGTGCAGGGTGCGGGCACTAACGTCTCGCGGGCACTAACGTCTCACTTGCAGACAAGGTCCTCGGGCACTAACGTCTCGCGGGCACTAACGTCTCACTTGCAGACAAGGTCCTCGGGCACTAATGACTCGCGGGCACTAACGTCTCACTTGCAGACAAGGTCCTCGGGCACTAATGACTCGCGGGCACTAACGTCTCACTTGCAGACAAGGTCTTCGGGCACTAATGACTCGCGGGCACTAACGTCTCACTTGCAGACAAGGTCTTCGGGCACTAATGACTCGCGGGCACTAACGTCTCACTTGCAGACAAGATCCTCGGGCACTAATGACTCGCTTAAATATTTTTTGCATGTATTTCCCCAGAGAATTATTCCATAGGATATATAAGGATATAGTAGGGAGTAGTAAAGAAGTCTAAGTACATTTAAAGGAAATATGTATCGCAATTTATAAAAAATTCCTATAGTTTTAGATATTTTTGACAGGATATCGTCACAGTGTGGTTTCCAAGATAATTTATTATCGATTAATGTTCCTAAAAATTTAGTAGATGGTTTCATTTTGATAAGTTGGTCACGGATTTTGATTGGATGAGTTGTTGGATGGTTGTCATATGTACTGGAGATAAAAATATATTCTGTTTTTGTGAGATTTAAGGATAACCTATTGTCTATTAACCATTGTTCAATATTCTTTAATTCATCATTTACTGTTTGTATCAACTTATGTGGATTTCTATCAAAGAGGAGAAGTGTGGTATCGTCTGCAAAAAGAGTGGTGATTAATTTTGTGGAGTTGGGAAAGTCGTTTATATATATATTAAAAACAAAGTAGGGGAGATTAGGGACCCTTGTGGTATACCGCAAAGCAAGATTAAAGGATCTGACAGGACGTCAGGACAGGACAAACTGAGTTTTTCTCAATCCTGGCTGGCGTACTGCAAGGTGACACATTGGCGCCATTACTATTTGTAATTGTACTGGATTACGCAATGAGGACGGCCACAAAGGGTGAAGATCTGGGATTCACACTTCAAGAACGCAGAAGTAGTACTACTACTACTAGGATCGGCATGCTGCATTGTTAAGAATGCTGTGCCGGATTGAGTAGTGGTTGAGAAGTAGTAGATATCCGGCAACTACAGTCACAGACCCCGACTTTGCGGATGACATCGCCCTGCTCTCTAATACGCTAGCAGATTAACAGCTTCTACCTGGACACTGACGAAATCACTTGAACACCGAATTGATGGTTGCTACACAAGACTACTAAGGGCAGCCCTAAATATCAGCTGGAGACAACGCATCACAAACGCCGAGCTCTATAACCACCCTCCGTGAACGCAGATTAAGATTCAGTGGGCACTGCTGGAGAAGTAAAGACGAGGTTATACCAGATCTACTTTTCTGGCAACCAACACATGGAAAGCGTAGTCGTTACGACCGGCCATAACATATATAGATCAACTTGAAAGGGATACTGAACTTGGGAGAAACGAAATTGCGACAACTATGGAGAATCGGGAAGCCTGGAAGGATCTCATTTCCACTGTCCGAGTTCGCTCGACCTAGTAGTAGTAGTAGTTGTATATGTAATTAATATTTAATAGGGGCTCTTGTTGGCATTTTATTATAATTAATTGGAGGGAAATTCAAATACGTCTTGTGGTACTCTCACTCTCGGTAGGTTTAGCTTGACCAAGTCAAATTGTGGTTTATAACTGGTCCGCCAGCAGCCCTGCCCGGTTTAAAAATTAAAGCCATATATTCACAGCACAATCAATCACACGGCCTCGGTTATTATTTTCATTTAACAAAGTCTTCCAAAGTTTCCAATACATGGTTCAGCTTTTGTTTAGGCTGCTTTTCGGAATGGTTATGGAGGTGCACGTTCTTTAGTTGTTTATTGTCGATGTGATCATGCTTCTGTTCTATGAAAAATAAAAGTAATTTTGTTACTCGATTTTAGCAGCATCCATAAGCAATCCAACCTCCATTGTAGCCCTTTCCACTTTGTTCAGCATAGGTTCTGCATCTGCTGCTAGTGTATTATAAATTCAGGGTGACGTCATCCACAAGGCGGGAACTGAGACTGTATGTATGAGAAGGATGCCGCCTGCTTCGTTCGACCTTCTACGTGAACCCAACAAGAATCCACACAAGTTAGTGAATAATACCAAACCAATAAAGGTTAATAACACGGGATTTAAAATTGACAACAGAGTGAATCATAGTGTGGTATGATTAAAAGTGTGAAGTATTAACCAAGATGAGGCTTGAGTATAGAGTGTGATGGCCAAACCCACTCAGATACTGCATATTGATAAGAGCTAACAATGGTGCAATTGCAATAACTACTGTAGGAAATACAATACAGTAAGAACAATGTATCCGGTTGGTTTGTGTGGGCGAAAGGGGTTATTATTGGAAGGCAGTGATTTTTTATGTCCTTTTATTTGACTTTTTTTGTCCGCCTTTTTTTACGAATTGTGCATAATGACTTTTGTTGTCCTTTTAATGACTTTTATTGTCCTTTTAATGACTTTTTATGTATGTATTTCTTCAAACTGTCAGACTGCTGATTTCTGGACTGTCAGACAGTTGATTTCACTATGCCTGTGCCAAAACATTCCATGATTCCATGATTTATAGACTATGAGATAGATTTCCATATGCGCCTGTGGTAAAAAGACTTTATATTTAATAGTTTGTGGTTGTTGTCGATAATCTATTACCACATGACGTAGCAAAACACTCATTTTATAGCCAAAAACAATTACCAATTGATGGAAAGAAGCAGGTTAAGGCCGAGTTTTCTAACCAAAACAATAAACAGTCACTTTACCAAATCAGGGAAAGGAGCAGGTTACAGAGACGGAATTTTCTAACCAAAACAATAAACGATCACTTAACTAATTGAGGGAAAGGAGCAGGTTACATAGGCGGGATTTTCTAACCAAAACAATAAACGATCATTTAACTAATTGAGGGAAAGGGGCAGGTTACAGAGGCGGGCCTTTCTAACCAAAACAATAAACGGTCACTTTACCAATTCAGGGAAAGGAGCAGGTTACAGAGGCGGGATTTTCTAACCAAAACAATAAACGATCATTTAACTAATTGAGGGAAAGGGGCAGGTTACAGAGGCGGGATTTTCTAACCAAAACAATAAACGATCATTTAACTAATTGAGGGAAAGGAGCAGGTTACAGAGACGGGATTTTCCAACCAAAACAATAAACGATAACATTACCAATTGAGAGAAAGGAGCAGGTTACAGAGGCGGGATTTTCTAACCAAAACAATAAACGATAACATTACCAATTGAGGGAAAGGAGAGGTTACAGAGGCGGGATTTTCTAACCAAAACAATAAACGATCACTTAACTAATTGAGGGAAAGGAGCAGGTTAAGGCCGGATTTTCTAACCAAAACAATAAACAGTCACTTTACCAAATCAGGGAAAGGAGCAGGTTACAGAGGCGGGATTTTCTAACCAAAACAATAAACAATCATTTAACTAATTGAGGGAAAGGAGCAGGTTACAGAGACGGGATTTTCTAACCAAAACAATAAACGATAACATTACCAATTGAGAGAAAGGAGCAGGTTACAGATGCGGGATTTTCTAACCAAAACAATAAACAGTCACTTTACCAAATTAGGGAAAGGAGCAGGTTACAGAGACGGGATTTTCTAACCAAAACAATAAACGATAACATTACCAATTGAGGGAAAGGAGAGGTTACAGAGGCGGGATTTTCTAACCAAAACAATAAACGATCACTTAACTAATTGAGGGAAAGGAGCAGGTTAAGGCCGGATTTTCTAACCAAAACAATAAACAGTCACTTTACCAAATCAGGGAAAGGAGCAGGTTACAGAGGCGGGATTTTCTAACCGAAACAATAAACGATCATTTAACTAATTGAGGGAAAGGGGCAGGTTACAGAGGCGGGATTTTCTAACCAAAACAATAAACGATCATTTAACTAATTGAGGGAAAGGAGCAGGTTACAGAGACGGGATTTTCTAACCAAAACAATAAACGATAACATTATGAACTGATCTGTGCTGTTGGAAGTAGTGGTGCCGCTATCCGTAACACTACTCAGACAGTAGTCATGATCCATTATTGATTATAAAACTAATACAGTAATAGGCCTAAATTATGTGAAAGGTATATCCACATTTTCCACAATCCTGCAATCCAGTTTGGCCTATCAATTATTTAAAATTTATTAGCACAACCGGTAGGCCTACCATTACCGTATTTAAATGGTAGGCTACACAGTAGCCTAATACCGGTACTGATAGCCTGAGAGAACAGCAGTAGAGAAACCGGTAGCGTGGAACCTAACATTAGACTTTTGGAGGACATAAAAAATAAAAAAAAAAGGACAAAAAAAGGATTTAAACGGACAATAAAAATTATTGCGTTATTGGAATGGGGTTTGCCAACAGTACTCACAGCTGCTAGCTGAGGGGGCAACTGACATTTTGGGCGTACAAAGTGAAGGTGTTAATATTAGATCGGTCAGATGTTTAGTGACGATTATTGCCAATATCATGGCGTATTTAATGTTGTGGTTTTTGATATTGAGTTTATTCTTAGGTGCATTTCTACATTAAATGTCACGTCTTCCTAATGACATATTATTTTATTATTTGTGTATTATTGGTGTAACCTGTTACGTTATTCGCACCGTACTGTACGTGCAATAACTTATATTGATGAGAAATAGTAATTATTGTTCTAGTAGTTATCAATATACATCTCAAGTCAATCTGAACTTTTTATTTGATCACACTGATTCCGGGGTCTACTACACATCCTCGACAGGTATGATTTTGTCCGACAGCAGGTTCCCTGAACGAAACCGGAAGTCTAGTGAGAAGGGAGGTAGATATTCTACTAGGGAAGCACCTAAGGATCGGATAAGGGTCTTTCGATTTTCTCACCCCCCATGAAGAAAGATATCCCTTCAGTGACCTTTACTGGAGGAGTTCCCTCACAACACAAGTAATGAAAACAAATAAGTTGGTTGGTGCCAGTTCCCAAGAAGGGCAACCTAGCACTCTGTGATTGGGTGTTTTCGTGGAATCTCGTTGATCTCGATTGCTGCAAGGCTATATTATAGAATTATATTAAATCGCATCAGGGATCCCATTGAGAGACTGCTCCGTGGAAATCAGAATGGGTTCAGTAAATGTCGTGGGACCATGGAGCCCATTTTGGCACTTAGAAGGATAATTGAAGAGTTATCAAAAAAGAAAGACAGGCATCTGGCTGTTATCTTTGTTGACTTCTTCAAAGCCTTCGATTTAGTCTGTCGCTTAGATCATTATAATCATAATGATAATGGGATGATGGTAACACCACCTACTGGCTCCAGAAGTCGTGGAAATCCAGCCAAGCAAGTACCTAACTGATCTAGAATCTACTGATGACTTAGGAGTACTGTTAGAATGACTACAGGGAGCCCAACGGCTCCTCAGCTCATTAGAACAGGCTGATACTAGTGTTGGTATTTTTGTTAACTCAAAGAAAACCACAATTTTGACATTTAGCTTCGCAGGATATTGCTTTCGCCGTGCTTAGCCTGTGCACAATCTTGTGTTTTGGCATCAACATGGAGAAAATAAGCCTTTTTTCAACGTTGTGGTTTCTACAACACTAGGACAGTTTATATATCGGATTGGGGTTGGGATCGGTGGTTCGAATGCATCCGTAATAGGTTAAATTATAAAGATCTATTTGAATGATGTATTTAAAAAATTAAAAAAAAAACAATACAATCAGTAATATATCAGTAAATAATGACGTGCGTGACTTTGGGTCAAGTCCTGGCCTATTATATAGTAGGTAATTTTCTGAAACTAGGTAACCGTTCTTACTAGAAGAAACATTTGTTTGTTTGTTATTTTACATACTTATCTTAACAATAAAGATTTTCACCTTGGCTGACGATATCACATTTCAATCACATGTTGAGCATCAGGAGAGGAATGTTTTACGGGAAATTTTTAGGACGAGCTCAACGAGGAGACAATTCAGGGAATAATCTATATGTAATTGCAGGGCGAGCCACCAAGATAGCCAGCCTAGCAACAGATGCCACTATTTGTAACAAGTGTCTATCGGTGGGCTGGTGTCTTTTGTCATCTGTCTGCCGGACTCTCTTTTCGTGTATTATCTGCGTACTTATTTATCTGCAACTTCAGCTTTCTTCAATAATTAATATTTGGTAAAACTGAGATGATGGAGACATACAAAGAGACTTCTTCAGCCCCCCCCCCCCACCCCCCCCCCCCCTCCCCCTTCTACCATTTTCACAAGCTGACAATTGAGTTGTTACTATTGTGAGTCTAGACAAATTGTAATAGATATAGAAATGAAAGTCTATAATTGTAAGTAGACATCCTTTTTATTTGCATATAATATAGTACAATAATTACACTACCGGTGTTTACATAATATACATACATTATTATATTTTTCAGTATATTACCACTGTGATGTGCTGCATGCTTTGTGTGGGAATTGTTCTTAAACAATAAATAATAAGTCTTAGTCTATACGTATGTGTTGTGTTAACATTCGCAGTACTTTACTTTCTATTTCTAAAAAATGGAATGGCGGCGGCGATGGGGTGTGTGTCTGTGTCTGTCACAGACTATTCTACACTACACTTCGTCTATTTCACCCACTTTCTTCATTCCTTACATGATTTAAACGTCCAATCAAAGTGCATCTCAATAACCAGGAGACGTATCAAGGGAAGGTCGACGTGTAATACATAAGAATCATAAGGTTGAATTATTAAGAGCAGCAGTAGAACCAGTACTCATTTATATAATCAGCCTGATGCATTAAAGCTGCACATTGATATGCTATGCTGGTTTAACAAAAATACTTGCCACCACCATGCAATCCACAATTGGCAATCCAATCAGCGTGCATTAAGAATGATATGCCGGCATATTAACAAAGTTGCATCGCCACAACTCCCTATACACCATCGCTTTCGCGAGATTATCCGCATCTTCAAGGCCAGTGTCCTTCAAGGCCAGTGAATGCTCATTTTCTCCATGGGGCTGCCAAAGCACTCGATTGTGCACAGGCTGGTCCTCACGGCGAAAACAATGTCCTGCAAAGCGGAGGCGGCTTCATTCAAGTGTCAAGCGTGCGGGAACCAATGAGACACCTCCAATGTTATAGTGTCTGGTTGGAGATGTGTGCATTGTACTTGTCACAGTGAACAACCCGAGGTAACATTATTGTGAATGTGCCATCCAGAGATTTGGTAGTCCATATATGGTCCTATATGTTCGTCCATGCTGAGGACACTAAATCTCTGGATGGCACTTATACATACAAGAATGCTACATGGGGTTCATTGTGTGAAAGGAGACGCCTCCGCTTTAAAGGACAATACTTTTTTCGTGATGACCATCCCGTTCACGATCTTGTGCTTGCGGCGAAATTTTTCGATAATTTGATTAACTTGGTTTTTCCTATGGACATTTTATGATTTTGACACATATACAACCGAATACCATGGTTACCCAACGTCCACTACCACGGATGGGGACTGAGATAGGGGTGAGATCATCACCCATAAATGGAAATTCACAACAGCAACGAGAATAATGCTATACCAATATTATAGTTGACATATTAGTAGTAGCGGATAGCTAATGCTGTGATAACGATGAATGATGTACATGTAAAATCAACAAAACCTTGAATGAAAACAAAAATGAAAATTTAAAACTTTGTTGCAATATTGCGCAATCGCCGGTTCTCCTATTAAATATTACTCGATATAGCATAACAATAGCAACAAATATTCGAAGCACAAGAGTAACCATTTATTTGCCAAATATTATTATCTCAGTTTAACATTGTATATAATAATATTTAGAATAATACATTATTATAACAGATCATTTTATATATATTATGTTTAATAATTATCTTATATTATGTTAAACGAATTATACAACAGTATTATTTATGGATGGTTTGTTGTTACGGAACTTTTCAAAATATTGGTTATAAAAAGGCTAACATTAGTTAGGTTATATTAGTTATATTATATATTAGTTAGGAATTAACTACCCTTATTTGGATGGGAAATTGAATATAACAAGTCAATAAAGCATAAAATATTATAACTCATAGACAATATAGAACCGAAAGTTAAATAAAGTATAACTCTTACACAATACAGAGAGAGAGGTTAAATAAAGTATAACTCTTACACGAAACAGAGCAAGGTGTTAAATAAAGTATAACTCTTACACGAAACAGAGCAAGGGGTTAAATAAAGTATAATTCTTACACGAAACAGAGCAAGGTGTTAAATAAAGTATAACTCTTACACGAAAAAGAGCAAGGGGTTAAATAAAGTATAACTCTTACACGAAACAGAGCAAGGGGTTAAATAAAGTATAACTCTTACACGAAACAGAGTAAGGGGTTAAATAAAGTATAACTCTTACACGAAACAGAGCAAGGGGTTAAATAAAGTATAACTCTTACACGAAACAGAGTAAGGGGTTAAATAAAGTATAACTCTTACACGAAACAGAGCAAGGGGTTAAATAAAGTATAACTCTTACATAATTTTATATATAGCAAGAGTTTACAAAACATAAAAGGAAGTACAAATCGTCATAAATAATGCTATTGTTGATACTTTAATTGCATTATCACCATTATCAGCAACATCAGTGGTTGGTGTCGGGGTACTATCAATGACATCACCGTCTAGGCTACTATCAATGACATCACCATCTAGGCTACTATCAATGACATCACCATCTAGGCTACTATCAATGACATCACCATCTAGGCTACTATCAATGACAACACGCTCTGGACATCCAACCAGGAGAGCATCTTGGCCAGGTACAAACTCATGGAACCGATAATAGCACAACAAAGATTCATTGACAAATTCTTTGGGTAGCTCGTTGATAGTAAACGTGATAACATGGTCCTCTGGACTTTCAGACACGGAACCAAACGTTAAATTGTGACCCGATCCGCCGGGGTTATTTCTTATCAGCCACTTTCCGGAAACAAATCCGGTAGATAACCAGAGCCCAACATCATCAAATCCAAACCCTTCAGCTAAATCGCTGTGATCGCAAGTTACAATGGCCTTATCACCTTCAATAAAACATTGTCTACCATCTGGGAAAATCACCGCCGAATAAGAAATTCTGATCAAAAAGACAAGGTGAATAAGTAAGGAATGATTCATTGCGTATATAATGTTCTATAAAGTATAATAAAGTTATTGTTCCTATGGGTTTTCAGATAAAATTTGCAGTCCAGATTTAGCTTTTTCCATATATATATATATACATATGTTAATTGACGTACCAATCAAATGCAATACAATACACAAATTATTAATTTCACAAACAAAACAATAACAATCACAATATTTTACAATAATGAGATTAATTTGTAACTTTATACGGCACACAGTGACATAGTAACGTCCAAAAAAAGAGAAAAAATAAAATCATAATTCGATATACTAATACTATTATTATATTGTTGTATCTACCTACTGTACGTATATATATCTAGTACCTCGGTTATGTATTTACAAAGTTTGTAGTAATCTTCCGTGCCTATTAGCGTAGTCAAGGAGTAAAAATTTAAGGGATGCAGTCACTTGCCCATTAAATAATATTTTAGGTCACTTGCACAATATTTAACCTTTAACATTTTAACATAACATCTAACATGACGTTTTTAACCGACAGTAGGTCACTTTACCAATACGTCACTTGCCCAATGCGTGTTTTTTTTGAGACCATAATTTCCATTCACTACGTATTATGCCTGTTGCTAGGCATACTATGCCCTACATACATCACATAATCAGATAGTGGCGCACATTGAGCGCAAGTGAAATAATTTATAATTTATTGTTTTGGTTAGAAAACAGCTCCACTGTAACCTGTTCCTTTCCATTAATGTTCTTAATTAAATAAAGTTAAATCTCAAAATATTTGGCAAGCGTCCTATTCGAAAACTTGCCTATTGGGCAAGTGTCCTATTGGGAAATTGGCCATACCAGATCTAGTTTGGGGGGAAGTGACTCATAGGGAAAGTGTCTTAAGCTAAATATTATTGGCCAAAAGTCTCACTAGGGAAGTGTCCCTATTGGGCATCTGGCAGTTACCCAAATTTAAGGTGCTATTGTTTCGAAGTTCTCCGGTTTACGTACTCACATACACAAACTCGGTTTTCTCTACTAATTCTCGACCACCTACCGGTCTCAATTTTTAAGTTGTGAGACATTAACCGTAAACGTGTAAACCAAATTCGCGAATAATCCGGCACAAAAGTTTTCATAGCTGTATAAATAGGATGCGGTACTAATAGCACATTAATTTCGCTACGATATGTTAAATATTTAGTAGCACTAAGTGGTTTAATTATAATACGGTTTCGACTTTCAGGGTCTACAGTATCACATACATACAGACCCGTGCAGTAAACGTTCTATGGGAGCGTAATAATAATATAAATTACGTAATCAATAACTGACAGTGTTGTTTGGAGTGGTAAAAAATGTATATTGGTCGGCAAAGTTTTGAGATATATGTAGAGCTAAAAAATATAACAAAATACGGTTAGTTAGAAATATAACTGGGTAAATAAACAGCTTCGTGTTACTAGAAGTTGTCTCCTCTACCATAAACATAATAGGCCTACTAATAGATCGAGCAAGCTCGGACAGTGGAAATGATATCCTAACAGCGCTTCCCGAGAAGCAATTCTCGGTTGTTGCAATTTAATTTCATCCCAAGCCCAGTATCCATTTCTGGTTGGGCTATATATATCATAGCGGGTGGTCGTCCATGGCTACACTTTCCTTGCGCTGGTTTTCAGAAAAGTAGATCTGGTATGACCTCGTCTTTACTTCGCCAGCAGTGCCCACTGAATCTTAATCTGCGTTCATGGAGGGTGGTTGATACAGGTGGTATTGTACCATTACCATAAAGCTCGGCGTTTGTCATGTGTTGTCTCCAGCTGATGTTTAGGGTTGCCCTTAGTAGTCTTGTGTAGTAACCACCAATTCGGTGTTCAAATGATTTCGTCAGTGTCCAGCCCCCCCCCCCCCCCCCCCCCCTGACTTGGTCTTCAGGTGCCTGGAGTGCTGGAGATGTCCTTAAGTGGATTATTATCAATTAAATGTGGTTAAGTTCCCATTAATATTAAAAGTCATGAATTCAGTCTTTCTTGGTAGCACTTGTAAGCTTCATTATTTTTGAGAAATCGCAATTTTATCAAAAATAAGCAAATTTTGCGATATTTTTCATTTTATTTTTGCTATTTTTGCGATGTTGTCTAAATCATCTTGTATTATTATTACTGTATTACTGTAAATATTGAAACATATACAATACTAATTTTAGTAAAACCGACCCTTAGTACAGTCTTGAAAAACTCAATGTTCAAAATTTAAAATGACAACTATAAAAGAGAAATCACGTTTAGTTTGATTCTGACCTACCAGACCACCGGTAACACTTAAAGCCTATACCGTGAAAATGAATGTTAATATAAAAATAGGGCATATAAAACTAATACCAACTACACGGCGACCCTACTCTGGCACCACGTTGACAACTACAGTTCACCGATATTACTAAACAACATGCCGAAATACACGCTGACACTGTGCCGACACCACGTCATCAACATGCAGACACTGTGCCGACATCACGCCAATTTGACACGGATTCAACGGTGACATCACGCCGACAATGCGCCGACACAACGTCCATACTACGCCGACACCATTGCAGACACTTAACGAGTAGATTTCTCACAAGAGTTAAGAAGGAAATCAGATCAGAAACTGTTGTAAATGCTCCAAAAACCTATTCTTATATACATTTTTTGAGAAAGGCAATCAAAGATGGCAATCATATAAACAATAATTGAACAACTGTTCTTTATCAACAACCTCGATGTAGCTACGATTGTAAATGAATTATCTTTTATATTAAAAGTGTGTGATTATATAACAATTAGGCCTATAATTATTATTATTATAGACAGAGTGGTGCCACCAGTCTATATCTCCCCTGGTGGCGAGTGTGATTAATAACAGTGGACGACTAGCTATAGAGCAATATTAGTACACGTTCGTGGGGACTTCGCGCAGCACGAGGATCAGTTATGAGACACAAATTAAAATTTAGAATATAATAAACGCAGTACTCGTCTTCATTATAAGCCTCATTGAGCTCGTCCTGTTTTGTATTAAAATATATTTCCTAAACGCAGACTAGCAAACTTTATAACTATCGATGCGTTTAATATGCGAAGCCAGGTGTTTTATAGGAGTATAGTTAACGCAGAACTCGTCTTCATTATAAGCCTCTTTCTGCTCGTCCTGTTTTGTATTTAAATATATTTCCTAACCGCAGACTGATGATCTTTATAACTATCGATACGTGCAATATGCGAAACCAGGAATAGTTTATAGGAATATAATCAACGCAGTACTAAACAGCTAAATGCAGTCGATGCAGTAATGATATTGAAATAATTAATTTAATAATACAGGTACCCTCTGTAAAAACTTAAACAATTCAAATAGACCTACATAGAAATCCTATCAAAAAATAATAAGCCAAATATTTTGATAAATAAACAATTTTGGATATAAGCCTTATAATATTGACAATCATTATTAAATCTGTTGTATATCTAAAGCAATGAATATATTAACAGACTCAGTAGGAATATCAGTTAAACAGGTAGAGAATAAATGAATAGCTCGGTAGGTAGTCATAGGAGTAGTAAGGCAGGCAGGCAAAGAGCGATGCCACTGCGCCACTGGCTAGTTAGGAATATAAATAATCCTGTCTTGTGTCCTAAACTTGTGTCTGCCATGTGGTTAGTTACATACAACACTCCCTCCACTCGCATTCCCATTGAAGAGCAACTAACTGGCTGTTCTACACACACATCCTTCCCATCCTACAGTATGTACCAGCACCCAGCCAACTTGGATGTTAACCAATAAATGAGCAGTATTTAATGGCAGTGATTTTTTATGTCCTTTTATTTGACTTTTTTTGTCCTCCTTTTTTTACGAATTGTGCATAATGACTTTTGTTGTCCTTTTAATGACTTTTATTGTCCTTTTAATGACTTTTTATGTATGTATTTCTTCAAACTGTCAGACTGCTGATTTCTGGACTGTCAGACAGTTGATTTCAACATGCCTATGCCAAAACATTCAAAATTTGTTGATTTCTGGTCTGTCGGACAGTTGGTTTCACTATGCCTGTGCCAAAACATTCCATGATTCCATGATTTATAGACTATAAGATAGAATTCCATATGCGCCTGTGGTAAAAGACTCTAAATTTAATAGTTTGTGGTTGTTGTCGATAATCGATTACCACATGACGTAGCCAAAAACAATTACCAATTGATGGAAAGGAGCAGGTTAAGGCCGGATTTTCTAACCAAAACAATAAACAGTCACTTTACCAAATCAGGGAAAGGAGCAGGTTACAGAGGCGAGATTTTCTAACCAAAACAATAAACAATCATTTAACTAATTGAGGGAAAGGAGCAGGTTACAGAGACGGGATTTTCTAACCAAAACAATAAACGATAACATTACCAATTGAGAGAAAGGAGCAGGTTACAGATGCGGGATTTTCTAACCAAAACAATAAACAGTCACTTTACCAAATCAGGGAAAGGAGCAGGTTACAGAGACGGGATTTTCTAACCAAAACAATAAACGATAACATTACCAATTGAGAGAAAGGAGCAGGTTACAGAGGCGGGATTTCCTAACCAAAACAATAAACGATCACTTAATTAATTGAGGGAAAGGGGCAGGTTACAGAGGCGGGATTTTCTAACCAAAACAATAAACAGTCACTTTACAAAATGAAGGAAAGGAGCAGGTTACAGAGGCGGGCCTTTCTAACCAAAACAATAAACGGTCCCTTTACCAAATCAGGCAAAGGAGCAGGTTACAGATGCGGCGGGATTTTCTAACCAAAACAACCGGTCAGCCGGTAGGCCTACCAGTACCGTATTTAAATGGTAGGCTACACAGTAGGCCTACAGCAGTACCGGTGCCGGTACCGGTACTAAAATACAGAAATGCCTGCTTTATACCTACATCTGTACATACAATGCAGCAAAATAGTGCTATATATACTAATACCGGTACTGATAGCCTGAGAGAACAGCAGTAGAGAAACCGGTAGCATGGAACCTAACATTAGATTTTTAGAGGACATAAAAAATAAAAAAAAAGGACAAAAAAAGGATTTAAACGGACAATAAAAATTATTGCGGTATTTAATGTAGATAGGGGGGGGGGGGGGAACCTGGACGCAATAAAAATTCATCCCTCTCCAGGGGAAATTCGACGCAAATAACAGCTGATTATTCTCAAAAATAAAACTATAACCTGTTCTATTGTGTTTAGTTTATTGTTTTGGTTAAAATACCCTGCCACTGTAACCTGCTCCTTTCCCTAAATTGAGAATTTAACATTGAGGCGGGATATTACTTCGCCAAGGCGGGTTTTGCGTCGAGTTCCCCCCCCCCCCCCCCCCCCTGTCTCATTTAATGAGAATCAATTTTTTATGCCGTTTTAATTACGTTTAGATCAATTAAAGACACATTTATTAAAGCTAATCACTTGAACTAATTAAAATCTATAATGGAATGGGGTATGTGGAATACATCTCTATAATTTTAAAGTATAATTATTTAAATCTTATACTGTAAAATAATTAAATTCCTTTAAAAGGCAGGTTGAAAATGCTGTTTTTACCGTAGTCAACTTAATTAACAAATTAACTGCTATTATCTTAGCTTCTCGAAGGCCACACGGAAATTCAACTTGGAAAATTTCAAAACTTTTTCCAAACAACATGTGTACCAAGTTTGGATAGATTTCATCGAAGATTGGCCGAGTTATTAACGTTTAAAATTGAACACTACAAAAAAGCGACAGAACGACACGTTCGTGGGGCCTTCGCGCAGCACGAGGCCCAGTTATGAGATACAAATTAAAATTGAGCGACTGTATCACAAAATCAGTATTTGAGAAATTTACCCACACCACCAATCAAATAAAGAAAGGGGGACAGTACGTGTTCACCCCTTTTAATCTCTCCACCACCCCCCCCCCCCCCACCCTTCCCACCCACCAATACATAACCGCGACATCTACCACCCACGGAAGGGTAGCACAAACTTATTTCCAATCGCACGTTCAATATGCAAAGACAGGTGGTTTATAGGAATATAATAAACGCAGTACTCGTCTTCATTATAAGCCTCGTTGCTTTCGTCCTGTTTTGTAGTTAAATATATTTCTTAAACGCAGGCTAGGACGATCTTTATAATAATAATAACTAGGGATGCGATCAATATGTGAAGCCATGTGGTTTATATAATAATATAGTCAACGCAGTACTCGTCTTCATTATAAGCCCCGTTGTGCTCGTCCTGTATTGTATTGTATTTAAATATATTTCCTAAACGCAGAATGACAATCTTTATAACTATCGTTGCAATCAATATGCGAAGCCAGGAATGGTTTATAGGAATATAATCAACGCAGAACGCAGTACTAAATGCAGTCGATGCAGTAATGATATTCAAATAATTAAATTAATATACCGGTACCCCTTCTGTAAAAACGTAGACAACAGACTCGGTAGGAATATCAGTTAAACACGTTCGTGGGGCCTTCGCGCAGCACGAGGTCCAGTTATGAGATACAAATTAAAATTAAGCGACTGTATCACAAAATCAGGTTTTGAGAAATTTACCCACACCACCAATCAATCAAAGAAAGGGGGACAGTACGTGTTCACCCCTTTTAATCCCCCCCCCCCCCCCCACCCTTCCCAACCACCAATACATAACCGCGACATCTACCACCCACGGAAGGGTACAGTAGAACGAACTTATTTCCAATCGCACGTTAAATATGCAAAGCCAGGTGGTGTATATGAATATAATCAACGCCGTACTCGTCTTAATTATTATAAGCGTCGTTCAATCGTTGCGCTCGTCCAGAGTAAGTCCCCCCCCCCCTATCAGAAAGATTTACTCAACAAAAAATAGTGTAAATAAATAAACAACTACAAGGATAAGAGGTCATGTGTAGGAAAGCTAATCAGACGATACCTTTACTAATATATTGAGCTGCATTGATCTATACATAGTAATGTTGGGTGATGGGGGGGGGGGGGGGGGGGGGGGGGGGAGGTGTAGGGGGTGTCTGGGTGGGTTGTTAGTATTAGGGTGCACAATATCGACGCACGCGCAGGAATGTGTTGATGTTTAATAGCACCGCATTCCCGCGTTAGAAAGCATCCCCAATTGGAATAAATAAATAAATTAAACGCGTTTCGTTATGTTCCTCGACTTATATTATTCTCTCCACGGACGAGTTATTAGCTGCTAGACAGGTAGACCTAGTCCCCCACAACAACGGTCATACCTTCAATCAATCAATCAATTGAGCTCATATGAGCTCGTATATTAGTTTTATCTATAAATTGAAATCTCACGAATTAATAGGCCTATTAGCTGATTAGTGAACTATCATATGTTAGACCATATATATATATTATATATTGGACCTTATCAAAATAGCGGTTGTACTGGGGCGGTATATGTTGTTCTCTAACCCACTGCAAGCGCATTTGAGGGGCCGGTATGTTTTAATAACTTCTGGTACAACGGGATGCAGTATTACAGCGCCAAGTAGATTTAATCTGTTCAGAATATTCCGGACGCTAAGTTCATGTCATTCCCGATAAGTCGGGACTTTACAAAACTCGTGGATAAAACCGCGTGTAGCAGAGAGCAGATAAATTGGGTTGAATTGCAAAACAGAATAATATGGAACTGTAAGTGGAACTGCGGCGATTTGGGTTTTTTTGTTATGGTGAATAGTCAGCCTGTCCGCGATATGTTCAGCTGCCCTTTTTAATGGGTTGCAGGTACAAATGAAATACACATTGCAGTTACTAAAATAAAAGTGGCGCATATTATTGTACATTTACAACAACAATTATATAAATGCAATATGCCTGATCCCTATTAATGTACTTTGTACCGCCAATTCTGTAATTCAATAACGCAAAGCCGCGTTTACTGTACAGCAGCACGTAATATATTTGATACTTATTATACTAACTAAACTAACAAACCGCAAGGCCTACTTACCGAAATAAATTAACTTTCAGTTAAATACAATATACTTGTTTGCTCTGTAAAAATTTTAATTAAAAACAATCCTGCCATTTAATATACCTAATTAGCATGGTTGCGTAAGCAGTATGAATTGGAATGAAATTGTGAAATAATTTATTTAAACTATTATGTACATTTAGATTAAATAATAATACAGTAAGTTGGCCTACAGAAATAAACATTGATATTCGGAACAGTAAAACAATTATTTATTTCATTCATTCAACTAACCAGAGAGACTCATAGCTCCAGTGAATATTAACATCCCGACGTTACTTTAGTAATAATATTAATGTCATTGAACCCGATACACACACACCTCCAATCAGCCAGTTCAATGGAGAGTGAGTGAATGGATGGCTACCAGCAGCAGCAGCAGTCTGCCTCTTACAAGCAAGGCTGACTGAATACCTCAAGTGTTGCTGGGAAACAAGCCAACTTGAGTTAACCAATAAATGAGCAGTATTTAATGAGAATAAATTTTTTATGCCGGTTTAATTACTTTAGATCAATTAAAGACACGATTATTAAAGCAAATCACTTGAACTAATTAAAAACTATAATAGAATGGAGTATGCGGATTACATCTGTATATTTTTTAAGTATAATTATTGAAGTCTTATACTGTAAAACAATTAATTTCCTTTAAAAGGCAGGTTGAAAATGGTGTTTTTACCGTAATCAACTTAATTAACTAATTAACTGCTATTATCTTAGCTTCTCGAAGGCCACACGGAAATTCTACTTGGAAAATTTCTAAACTTTTGCCATACAACATGTGTACCAAGTTTGGATAGATTTCATCAAAGATTGGCCGAGTTATTAACGTTTAAAATTGAACACGACAGAACGACAGAACGACAGAACGACAGGTTGATTAATGGTACCACTACGCTAAGGCTCACTCACTTCGTGGCTCGCCCCAACGTAATGTAAGTTTTAAAGTATTTGTATTAATCTATATGTAAACTTATTATTGTTATATTTTTAGGTCAGTCTACATAGAACAAAGCTTACACACGTTCGTGGGGCCTTCGCGCAGCACGAGGCCCAGTTATGAGATACAAATTAAAATTGTTCGACTGTATCACAAAATCAGGTTATGAGAGATTAATTAACCCACACCACCAATTAATCAAAGAAAGGGGGACAGTACGTGTTCACCCCTTTTAATCTGCACCCCCCCCCCCCCCCCATCCCCCCAATACATAACCGCGACATCTACCACCCACGGAAGGGTAGCACGAACTTATTTCCAAACGCACGTTCAATATGCAAAGCCAGGTGGTTTATAGGAATATAATCAATGCAGTACTCGTCTTCATTATAAGCCTCTTTGCGTTCGACCTGTTTTGTATTAAAATATATTTATTAAACGCAGGCTGACGCTCTTTATAATAATAATACCTAGGGATGCCAGCTTCCAGACTTTCAATCTTTACTGCCGCGCAAACCCCGCAGAGGAAGTTTTGGTTTGAGAGATCAAGCCCATCGGCAATTGGTGTTTCAATTTCGGTCCAGGAACTCTGACAATGGGAGCATTCAATCTTAGCTGTGGTCCATTCCCTTGGTTTCGGCTTCCTTTTCTTCATCATAATGATGAAGGGGTGATGATAACTCCACCTACTGGCTCCAGAAGTCGAGGAAATCCTGCCAAGTACCTAACTGATCTAGACTTTGCTGATGACTTAGGAGTACTCTCAGAATCATTAGACGGAGCCCAACGGCTCCTCAGCTCATTAGAACATGCTGCTTCTAGTGTTGGTCTTTTTATTAACTCCAGAAAGACCAAAATTCTGACCGTTAACTTTGAAAGTCATCAGCAAGTCTCTGATCGGATGAGCATAAGCTCAAAGGATGGTATGCTTGAGCATGTGGACGACTTCTGTTACCTGGGATCATGGATCCGGAAGTCAGGTGAGGACCTTCGAATACGTAAGGGAAAGGCATGGGCAGCCTTGAATAGGCTTTCCAGGATTTGGAAGTCACCGAGAATTAATCGGAAACTTAAGGTCCGATTATTTAGAGCAGCAGTAGTTCCAGTACTCCTCTACGGGAGTCCATGCTGGGCTCTAACTGCTGAGGACACCAAATCTCTGGATGGCACATTCACAAGAATGCTACGCCGGGTTCATTGTGTCAAGTACAATGCACACATCTCCAACCAGACACTATATAACATTGGAGGTGTCTCATTGGTTCCCCCAAGCTTGACACTAGAACAAAATCGCCTCCGCTTTGCAGGACATTGCTTTCGCCGTGAGGACCAGCCAGTGCATAATCTTGTACTTTGGCAGCCTCATGGAGTGAATAAGCATGGTGGACAGCCCATGACTTTCTTGAGACGCATCTTAAAGGACACTGGCCTTAAAGATGCGGATGATCTAGCAAATGTCATGGGTGATAGGGAGTTGTGGCGGTGCAATTTTGTTGACAAGCCGGCACAGCATTCTTAATAATGCAGCTGCAATGCAGCATGCCGATCCTAGTAGTAGTAGTAGTTCTTCGTCCCAATGACAGATTCTTCTGAAGACGTTCGATTCGCTTTCAGTTTATTGTTAGCGTTTGTGTTTTGAAGTTGTATTCGAGTGGACAGTCGCACCGGTTTCGAGGTAACCATACCGACCTGTGATAAGCGTTGGTTTTGTTGAGTGCCGGTATTCATCTTCTCTCACCTCTTCAATGTCAGATGTTGCAAATACTGATAACACGAATAACGGTATATATTTCAATACTTGTCAATAGTAATATATATAATTTAGATAACTATTTTATATCTGTACTGTTGAGCAAACTCTACATAAATTTCAACCTGTGTATCGCCGGTAGTGCTGTTGCTGTGCAAGTGCTGAAGTGCTAGATGCCACCGGTCACGCGGTCAGCCGGTAGTAGGGTGGTACCATGGCCTACTACACACAGGCCATGACAAGGACTTGCCGTGAAATTAGCGTAGGCTGACTGATGAATTATCAAATATTATATTTTCCACGAATGGAGGGTCCATATTTAAAAGAAGATGACTAGATTTTCGTAAAGAATTTAATTGAAACAGTATTTAATAATTAATAAATTAATTATCGCTCGAGTTCCTGCAGCTTTTATTCGTTTGTGGCTGCCTCTGGCTATGTTTGTGGCAGGAATGTTTGAACGCTAATAAGTTGGTCAATCATGGATGAAATGGAACCAAACTTGGTACTCATGTAGTCTATAAAAAATTTAGAAATTCTACACATAGACAGACTTCTACAGTTCCCCGGTCTGCCGCTAGGGGGCGAATTAACAGAAACGTAAAAATAGCTGTAATTATAGAACCAACGATCAGATTCATCTGAAATTTAGTAGTAGTTACCTAAGAGCATTGCTTAATTAGAAATTCTACAGAGACTTTTACAGTTCCTGTCTGCCACTAGTGGGGAATTGTTAGAGCTCCAGTTCAACGTGCTCAGCACGGTTTAATAAACAATCAATTAATTATTTTATTCAATACAGTAATTATAACAGTAAAATGCAATGTATTCTATTTTTTAGTGAAATCAGGAGATAGGAGGGGGGTGGGACTGGACGCAAATCCCATCTTGGCGAATTAATATCCCGCCTCAAGGTTATCGTTCATATGCGTACCTCTGGCAAAAGAAGCAGGTTACAGTGGTGGTGTTTTCTAACCAAAACAATAAACTAATCTCCATTACTTAATTAACGGAAAGGAGCAGGTTACAGTGGTGGGCTTTTCTAACCAAAACAATAAACAATATCTCAATAACATAGGGTATTTCATACTTATAGTCTTATTTTTGCAATACGAAAATACCAGAGGTACGCATATGAACTATAACTCGCCTCAATATTAATTTCTCAATTTTGGGAAAGGAGCAGGTAACAGTGGCACGTTATTTTAACCAAAACAATAAAGTAAACACAATAGAACAGGTTACAGTTTTATTTTTGAGAGTAATCAGCTGTTTTTATTTGCGTCCAATTTCCCCTGGAGAGGGATGAATTTTTATTGCGTCCAGTCCCCCCCCCCCCCCCCCCCCCCCTATCTTGAAATCAAATACCAAAAATATATTTATTATATGAACAATCTATTTGGAAATTGTAAGTTTGGCCTATCTCTTTACCATAAGCTCAGTATCTTTATCTGGTGTGTTTTTATTATTTTACCAATTATTTAATATGTTTGATAGAATTGAACAACACCGCCCAACACAACCAACTCTCTATCCGCCTCGAGCATCGAGAATACGAGAAACTCGATCGAAATACCTGCTTATCCCAGTAGTATCCGTCCATAGTCACCGGACCGCTGCGGTTTACTCCCGTAGAACAGTAGAATTCCCGCAGCTTCCGACCCAATTCGACAACGAATTCGCTTCACACTTTCGCGTCACAGAGAACGTAATCCAGTGCGATAACGCCTGCCCAACGTTCAACCATTTCCCCAAGGCGATCCCAGGATCCAGGCCGCCGCTAAACCCAGATCGCAATCCTCGTCGATTCGTCCAGTCGTCAACGTATGTCAGTAAGTGGGACTCTTCCCACCGCACTCCAAGGTGGGTGACCGGAGTGAGGCATGAGGAACTTGGCAGTGGCCCGCATTACGATCTGACCGACCGCCGTATTCCCAGTGTCTGAGTGTAGTAAATACCCAAATAGAATCGTACTGACAAACAAGCAATTCCGTAGTATTCCCCCGTTAATCACCTCTTGAAGCAACTCGGCTGCTCGGGTCCAGATACATCGGACTGTCGGGAGCGTTTCAGACAGTAATGGAGCGGCATTTGCGAATATTTCCAATGGTTTCATAATAAATAAGGGGATTCAACAGTTCAATGCTAAAACAAATGGATTATTCCTAACCCCACCCCAATACAGCAATATACCTAACAGTATATAGCTTAGGTACTACAGTCTGACAGTACCATAATCAGCACAGTCAGCCTACGCTAATTTCACAGCAAAGTCCTTGTCATGGCCTGTGTGTAGTAGGCCATGGGTGGTACCTAAGGTGCGCACTACAACGGCAGTACAGCAATACGGTGTACCGTGCCAATGACTGAATGATTAGTGGTAACTATCTAAACTATTATATTATTATTACCGGTGCCGGTACTGGGCTAATTAGGCCTAAACTATAATCACCGCAAGGGTTATTGCCGGGGCCATGTTTAATTAGATTACATGATATGGCATGTCTGCAGTGTATGGTACCGGCTGACCAGTATTGCAGTATTGACTGATTGCAGGATTCTCGATTCAGGGATTGAGTACAGCCTGACAGTACCGGTACACATGGTAGGCCTACATGCAGAATTGCATATTTGTCAGAAACCCAGCTGATTTACCCTACAGTAATAATAATTTAACGCATTTTAAATTTGGATAAATAAATGTATTATAACTGCAATAACAGTTACACTGATGCTGCACGAAGGCCCCACGCAAATTCTACTTGGAAAATTTTCAAACTTTTGCCAAACAACATGTGTACCAAGTTTGGATAGATTTCATCAAGGATTGGCCAAGTTATTAACGTTTAAAATAAAATATTGAAAAAAAACGCGACAGAACGACAGAACGACAGGTTGATTAATGGTACCACTACGCTAAGGCTCACTCACTTCGTGGCTCGTCCCACAAGGCCTCTACTGCCACTCAGACACACACTGCTAGGGACGAGTTTCTACCAGGTTGATATGCCATAGCTGTCGGCGCGCAATTACGAATTTATATTAATTATAATTAATTAATTATGGACACAATAATTGTCATGTATTCTGTGTATTTTCTTGAACTGATATAATTATATTATATAACTTATATATGTTTGAAATATTTTGTTAAATAAGTTGACATTATCACAATTAATTAATTCTTATCCAAGTAAACCTTAAATTTTTTCATCGAATTCGTTAATAAACGTCAAAGACGCTGCTGTATTTAAACACCAATATCTCGAGATCAACAAAAGGTATTTAAAAACGGTTTTCATATTTGGAATCTACATCTAATTCCACGCTAGAAAAAGTATCACAAGTGAACTTTTCTCTAAATGTTACAGAAACGGACTGGGAATAGTTATGTCTGCTTTTTCAATAAAAAATACCTTAAATCTCATAAAATATCAAAAAACGTTGTGTTTGAACCCAAATATCGCGAGAACTACGAATCATATGTAAAAACGGTTACTGTATTTGGAATCTGCTGTTAATTTAATCCGGTACGAGTGTGTTTTGTGCACCCCCCCCCCCCCCCCCCCCCCCAAATGTTTTATACTAGCTGGTTTTTGTTACTTTAAAAAAAAAATGTTCTAGAACATATAATCTATTCATTTAATATAAAAATTAATAATAAACAATTATTAATTAATATTAATTGATTAATATAAACAAAAAAAACTAGCTAATTTGTAAATTTTGGTAATTTTTTATTCTATGTTATCTTTGTATCACATATTTAATAAAAATCACTAGCTACAATGAATATTTGTAGTTGTTAGTAATTGTTTTTAACACTTACTAATCAAATAAAAAACACCACAAAATAACATTTTTTTAAATGTTCTAGAACCAAAAATATCTGTTCTAAAACATTACTTTTTACAAAAATAGATAGATGAAATGTTCTAGAACATTAAAAAAAATTTAAAAAATGTTTTTCTAATTATATTTTTTTTCACTAGCTAATAAAAAGTACTAGCTAACACAATGAAATTTACTAGCTACCATCTTACTAGGAGAATGTTAAATATTTGTTCGAGAACAAAAAAACCTGATGATAAAAGCCATTTTCATATAAAAAAAATTGGTCAAAAAGTGGGTACCCATAACATAGTAATGCCAAAAATAGCTTTGATAACTTCAAAAATACCTAATTAATTAATTAATTAATAAAAAAAATGAATAAACAATATGTTCTAGAACACTAAAAAAAGTAACAAAAACTAGCTAGAATAAAAAATTTGATGGGGGGGGGGGGGGGGGGGGGTCTGCACAAAACACACTAGTACCCCTTAATACTGTATTAACACTTTGTAAGTCAGCAAGATGGCTTAAGAAGACCACCAGCCCCTAAGTACTGTAGCTTATTTCCAGTGCTGTCCCCCCAGAACTTTACTCCCCAGAGGAAACTCTAGTACTCATTTAGCTACCACTTAAGGATGCAAGGCAGAGATGCGTCCTGGTTGGTCCCTTTAAAGCATTCGTGCCGAAACGAAAACTGCCCTGGCCCATGTGAGGATCAAACCCACGACCTACAGATGTGAATTCAATGCAACCACTACACCAAGGTGGAAAATGTGGTACCTTAGATTTTTTTCAAATTTTAATCAAATGTTACGAAAGTTGGTACAGTAGTTCGACTTTCTTTATTTTTGAATATCTATAATTCAAGTTGCTGTTAGAAGTTGTCTATTTAGCACCACTTACACAAACCACCAACACACCATCTCACTTTATACAACAACCATTTGTAGAGGGTCGGAGCCCCCCCCCCCCCCCTAACTTTTTCAACTTTCAATTATATGCTACGAAATTTGGTATGATGATAGTTCGACAATTTTTCTTACTAAGATATTTTGATAAACATGCAGTTAAAAAAACGCCTTTTTTTAGAAACATTTAACCACTTCATCGCCTTTATTTTTCGTCTTTGGAATCATCATTTAAATCATAGGTAGCGAGCGATTTACGACTCAGAATATACATTTTAGTATTTTGGTAATATCTTTGGAAATTTTTGGTTAAATTTAAAACGGTTTTCAGATTCGGAATCTGCAGATGAAGGCGGCTCTAATAACATCGCGGCTCCAACAGAGATCTATATCTAATGATATGTATATATAATGATATATATAATGATATCTGGATGGATTTATATTACCATGACGAATAATAAAGCCGGCGAAGGTGGCTCAATATTTTATTTCCAAATAAACGATTAATGGCTTGTTGTATCAAAATAGAAATAGAAATTGAAAAATCCGGCCAGGCCAGCAGTAAGACCAATGTTTATATTTGCCATTTTGGAACATTATCTAGAACTGTCTCCATCTCCATATTCCGAATGCGAAAACAGTTTTAAACATCCCAAGAATTCAAGGTGAAGGTGCTATCACCAAAATAAACGGCACACTTTTTACGTCGTATATCGACATTTTTTACTATATCCTAAAATATTAACTAATATTAAGCCAACACTTGAAAACTCCTCCGTGTGATTCTTCATATTCTAGAATATAGTAAAAAAAATATATCAAAATTAATTTTGAAAAATATTTGACAATTATTGGTACGTATATAACGCGAAAAAAGTAGGGTTGCATGTTCCTTGATAAATCAATATTTATGTTATTTTAGAACTGTTATAATGGTACAATAACGCCACTAATAGAATGTCACCCCAAATTAGATTATGTGACACCAAAAAAATTATTTAGCACCAAATATATATTTTTTAGTACCAATTTACATCCCCTAACTTTGAATATCTCTCTCACCGAAAACAATTATTTATACCCCAAAAACAATAATTATTCATCCCAAAAAACAATTATTTATTCCCCTAAAAAAAATTCTTCAATTTCCCTGAAATAATTACTTGTCAACCAAAAACAATTCTTCAATTTCCCTAAAATAATTACTTGTCAACCAAAAACAATTCTTCCAGCACCAAATATTTTATGGAAAATTTAACTATACAAATTCATTCATTATTTATTTCGATAAATCCAAAAAATGTTTAATCATATTATACCGACGATCCCCTTACCTATAGTCTGCAACTGAGAGTCTGTTTATTTTGGTGGAATATTTTATTATTTTGGGGATTATGTATTTATTTTTGGGGACAATGTATTCATTTTGGGAAAATTTGTATTTATTTTGGGGGATTATGTATTTATTTTGGTGTAAATAATTGTTTTTGGTGTTTGAATAATTTTATTTGGGGTAACTTTTATTTTATTTGGTGATGAATAATATTTTTGGGTAACATTATTTAAATTGGTGTGATATAATTTTTTTGGTGTGGACTTTAATTGGTAGCCGTACAATAATGCTTATTGACAATAGTTATGTAAACTAGTAAACCTAAATATAATCATATAAAATGGCGCCACCATCAACACATGAAATCGTTTCACATTATGTTAAATTTTCTCTACTTGAACATGGCTACTTCTCTGATCTACCTGAATATAGAGCCATTCCCAAACATGTTGTGGGAGTACTTGGAGTAATGAAACATGCAGTCCAATTGAATTTCGCCGACTGCCACCACGCACATGGATCTAAAATGTTTAAAACATTCGAAACAATGAAAAAAACTTTTGTTGAAAACAACGATTTCAAGGAAGCGCTACGTGTTATCCGAGATTCCGAATGGCTGAACAAGGAAACGGACTGGCACAGAATTGTTGCTTTCATAGATTTCGGTGCGCGTCTGTCACTGGACTTGGCAGAGAAGGAATGTAACCAGAGAGTTATTACGGATGGGATCATTGCGGTTTCGGATTGTTTACAGGAAAGCTGTGGGAGATGGATCGAAGCCCATGGTGGTTGGTATGATGGGTTCAAAAAAAGTGTGAAAGAATTCGAAGAGTTCAAGGACATGGTCACGACTTTAGGTGACGTGAATTACGACGTTAGACATAGTGAATCAACTGGTAGACATAGTGAATCAACTGGTAGACATAGTGAATCAACTGAAAGAATAAAATTTATAATTGGATCTATTGCCGCAGCCATAGTAGCCGGTTTGGGAGTTGGTCTCATACGTCGAGCCTTCAGGAAATAGAGAAACAGCTGATGAGTCCGTTATTACGAGTCCTAATTAATTGTATTAATACTTAACAGAGAAAATTAATTTAGGATGGATTGATATTAAATAGCAACCCTTATTGAATCTCTCAGAGCCAATTAATTAAAATTATACACGTGGACGCAAGCAATATGGTTCTATTAACTGAAACGTTTTATCTTACAGAAAAGTTTTAATGGAATTGATGTCATATTAATTATATTTGTAGTATTAATGTAGTATGAAAAATATTGATACAATAATATTATGTTAATAAACCAACGTTTACCTTTGTAAGATTTAGTTAACAAGAAAAAAAGAGAAACAATCCTTGGGATATGAATCATATCAAATTAAATATATAACAACATTAATTACAATTATAAATGCATAGTACCTAATGAGCCAAGTAATTTATAAAACTTTATGTTGAGTAAAATGTTAGGCCGTTGAAGGGAAGTGACATAGAGAAAATGCTAAAGTTTCGTTTTCGTTTGAGGTTTGTTATAAATATATGTGCCCAACTGCCATCATTGAGGGTTTTTCTAAAAGTGATCAAATTCTACACCGAATCGACTTTATACGATTTCGTTCCCCCATGTGTTCGTTCCAGAACGTTTTTACTCACTATTATTCCAATGGGAACAGCCTCGGATTCAAGTTATAAGTGCTATTATATTGTAACGATAATGGCAATGGGGATTTATACATTTAAATTGACTTTCAAAATTAATTCAAAAACTTACCATTGAATCAAAACCAATCTTAAATTCCTGGTTTTATCTTTAAATATATTTTAAAAAACCATTCCACAATTGCAAAGAGTGTATTAAATTCAACTTCTAACCAACCAAATGCATTCAGTAACCTCACTTCCATTATCGTCTCCAACAAGTTCTTGTGCGCCATAAGATGGGGATTACGGTGATGTAACTTTAATTATAATGTAAACATATACAATTTGTTAATTTTCAACAGTAAAATTTATTACTAAAATATATGAAAGCAAAGGATGAATTAATTGTCTTAATTATTAATTTAATCGGATTATTTATTATACAATTTTTAGTCGGATTATTGATCACAATAAAATTCCCTACCAAAATCACCAAAACATTTACTATTATACTCCCATGCCAGTTTCAGTGCCGAACTATAAGTTCTGGTGAAATTTTCCCTAAATTTTAGCAAAAACTTTAATTCAAAGATAAGCGATAAGTTTAACTAACTGAACTCCTCACTTCTGCGTAGTCACCATAGAGCAACAATAATTTGTGTTTCCAGCCGCGATCATAAATATTTCGTGCTAATAATACAGCAATACAAGCCAGTTACTAACATTAGGCCTATTCTTCATTCTCTGAGCGGAGACAACTGTACAATTAAATTAATTAATTAATAATTAATTTATACCTTACCTAGTCGTGTTCCTTTGTATTGATAATAAAATCATAATTTCATGTATAATTTGTTATAGAAGGGCCGATTTTGTATGATAAATTTATTTGTGAGTTGAAATAAATCTCAAACAAAAATGAAACTATCGCAATCGTTCCCTCTCTAGTTCAGCCGGACGTTGGAAAGTATGGCATTATTTGTGGGACTAAAAACTCAATTCATAAAAATTACAAACACCACAATTATTACAAATTAAAATTACTAAACGAGGAATCTAGTGTAATAATTTCGAAAATTCAAAACATAATAAATGACAACAAATTTTATATTTTCCTCATCTGGATGACTTAGAAAACATAACTTCTAACCGCCCCTCTGAGCTCTCTTAACTCGGTAGAAAAATTATCAAAACCGGTAGACATATCGCACCCACATAGAAGTATCTTATATATTTACTATTAGAAATGGATATGCCACAGTGATTATTGTTCTAAATGCACTGCCCTTATGCAATCCCAAATAAACCGAAAATATCACTGCAATAAAAATTAAAAAAACAGAACATGTAAAATAATTCCACACACAGAGCACCTATAAACATTAACTAATTATACATCTGCCCCATAAAACTATTAATTATCCATTAATTGTTAATTAAAAATTATTTTCACCAGTATTTATTACAATATATAAATAATTAATTAATAACTATAAATAAAAAAATTGTACATTTAGAATAGAGATACAAACGTTATAATCGTAAAAATTGTGCCGCAATGCTGCATAACGTAAAATATTGAACACATTATTTTTGTAATCTATATACAATAATTATTATTAATAATATTAAAACAATACTTAAATTAAAAAATCTAAGACACTTTACCACAAAATAAGAAGACCACTCTCTTTAATTATAAATTATTTAGGGCCACTAAATAACTAGATTTATAAGTTACAAATAATTAAGACTAAAAAAAGCTATTTTCGTAAAAGCTTTTCCGCTAAAAACAATCTTTATTCATGCACTGTATAATTATGCTGCTGGCAATAACATAGGCGCTAGTCGTACAAAAATTTACATAAACCCCCCATGCAAACACACTAGTTGTTAGTTCAGTTATACGTCAACATGTCTATACGAATGAATAGGCCTACATGAAAAGGGGTTTGGTAGTAAAAGGTTCGAAAACAAAAGGATTGAAAACAATTTTAGATAACACATCGAACCAACACCAACATATATGCCCCCATAATATAGTCTCGGAGATTTATAGAGCACTTCTGAGACCTAGAGATGCCATTTAAGATATTCATTGTCCTTTTATACTGCAACGTGGCTAGTTGTTTTAGTAAGCTCGTAGTTAATAGTCTCAACTCTGGGTTTTATTGTGCGATTATTGTGTTTCGTGATTTATTTAGCACATTGGCTCCATAATATTCTGCAACACACCCTACGCCATGGACTCCTCCATGGTTGGCGCAATATCCAGTTCCTGTAATCCAAAGAAGCATCAAGTAATAAATTAGTTTGTACCTTATAATATTGCAGCACCTTTAGTATAGGCCATAACTGTAGTTACTTCTTACTTCCTTAAGTTTACAAAGTCAATATAGCTTTAATGGGCCACTACTACTAGGATCGGCATGCTGCATTGCAGCTGCATTTTTAAGAATGCTGTGCCGGCTTATCGACAAAATTGCACCGCCACAACTCCCTATCACCCATGACATTTGCTAGATTATCCGCCAAGGCCAGTGTCCTTTAAGATGCGTCTCAAGAAAGTCATGGGCTGTCCACCATGCTTATTCACTCCATGAGGCTGCCAAAGTACAAGATTATGCACTGGCTGGTCCTCACGGCGAAAGCAATGTCCTGCAAAGCGGAGGCGATTTTGTTCTAGTGTCAAGCTTGGGGGAACCAATGAGACACCTACAATGTTATATAGTGTCTGGTTGGAGATGTGTGCATTGTACTTGACACAATGAACTTGCGTAGCATTCTTGTGAATGTGCCATCCAGAGATTTGGTGTCCTCAGCAGTTAGAGCCCAGCATGGACTCCCATAGAGGAGTACTGGAACTAATGCTGCTCTAAATAACCGGACCTTAAGTTTCCGATTAATTATCGGTGACTTCCAAATCCTGGAAAGCCTATTCAAGGCTGCCCATGCCTTTCCCTTACGTATTCGAAGGTCCTCACCTGACTTCCGGATCCATGATCCCAGGTAACAGAAGTCATCCACATGCTCAAGCATACCATCTTTTGAGCTTATGCTCATCCGATCAGAGACTTGCTGAGGACTTTCAAAGTTAACTGTCAAAATTTTGGTCTTTCTGGATTTAATAAAAAGACCAACACTAGAAGCAGCATGTTCTAATGAGCTGAGGAGCCGTTGGGCTCCCTCTAGTGATTCTGAGAGTACTCCTAAGTCATCAGCAAAGTCTAGATCAGTTAGGTACTTGGCAGGATTTCCTCGACTTCTGGAGCCAGTAGGTGGAGTTATCATCACCCCATCATCATTATGATGATCTAAGGACATGCGTAGAACATAGTCAACAACAATTATGAACAAGAATGGTGCAAGTGTGTCTCCCTGGAGGACGCCCCATTACACTTCAAATGGTTCTGTGTCACCGTCAACAGTAGACACAAATGTTGTCGAACCATCGTATACTGATCTGATTGCTGCAATAATTTCATCAGGAATCCCATATAATGAAAGTATGCTGAACATACGTGAGCGAGAGACTGAATCAAAGGCCTTGAAGAAGTCAACAAAGATAACAGCCAGATGCCTGTCTTTCTTTTTTGATAACTCTTCAATTATCCTTCTAAGTGCCAAAATGGGCTCCATGGTCCCACGACCTTTACGGAACCCATTCTGATTTCCACGGAGCAGTCTCTCAATGGGATCACTGATGCGATTTAATAGAATTCTATTGTATAGCTTTGCAGCAATCGAGATCAATGAGATTCCCCGGAAAGAACCATAGAGTGTTAGGTTGCCCTTCTTGGGAACTGGCACCAACTTATTTGTTTTCATTTCTTGTGGGACTCTTGTTGTTCGGTACATGTCTACTATGATGGGATAGATGAGCTTTAAACACTCAGGTATTTTAAAGACCTCAGGGGGAACACCATCTACTCCACTGGCACGATTGGTCTTATGCTCTTTGCAGCAGCCTTCACTTCTGCAAAGGAGATATCACCAATGGGAATATCTGGGAGTACAGACTCAGACACTTTTACTTCTATAAAGTTATCAGGCAATACCCTGTCATTATTGAGGAGCTTTTCAAAGTGGGCTTTCCAACCATTGAGGCGATCGGCTGGTGATTCAGCCTTAACCTTGGTGGTTGGTTGGCTTTTTCGACCAGCAAGCAAGTTGATCGATCTCCATGCCTGGGACGATTGCCTGCTGTCGTCAGCATCATTGATGGCCTCAACCTGTTGGTTTATTAGCTTATAATAAACTCCTTATAATAAGCTCCAACTCCAGAATCCCTCTCCCCCTCACAATCTGGCCTCCCTGGTGACCCAAGGGTTTGGGCCAGAAAGGTCATCAGGAAAGGGACTCAAAGAATTGTTTGCCGCTCTCCCTCCAGTAGGGGGTGAGACAGGCAGCCGGTCAGGAGATAACTGACGCCTGTGAGGCCGATTGTGTCCAGTCATTCCACTGGCCTCTAGTGGCCAGACCACCGAATTACTAATGTAATCCATAGTGGGGGTTGGGGGGTGCTTTTTTTGCAGAGTCAGCTCTCGGGGCAAATACCACACCCTGGTTTGCCATTCCACAGGGTGGGTGTCGCAGTGGAGTCAGATATGAAGCCCATCACCCATATCTACTCTGGCGCACATGACCCACCATTGGCTGTGCAGCTCATCTGCTGGGTCATGCCCTGTACCCCTGCTGCCAGGTGCAGGTCGCAGTGAAGTGCACTCAGAGTGGACATGAGAACTCTCTACTCCTGACCAGCCATTGGTAGACCATCATCTGCCTGGCCAGGCCATATACCCATGCAGCCAAGTATATGGGTCCTTAATCCAGGACCAAAAGCGTCCTTATCCCAGAACGTAGGGGGTCCTAGTTACAGGACCAGATTTGCCCTAGTAAGAGGGTCTATGCAGCTACAGGTGGCACCTCCTTTATGCTGCATGGAGGTGGCAAGTTTTCTTGATCAATGACCTAGAATACCTGACCTGACCGGAGTCAATATAGCTTTAATGGGCCAGCTGTGACCGCAAACTTCATAAAACAAGTGGTCAGTGGAGTCCGAGCTGTAAAGGACAGTCGAGTTTAGGTAATATTACAGATCTCGGAGCTCTATAAATATTGGCCTTGGTACCATTGGATACTTACCCTGGGATATTATATCTCCTCGTTTTGGTACCATTGGATCCTTACCTGGGATATTGTATCTCCTCGTTTCGGTACCATTGGATCCTTACCTGGGATATTGTATCTACTCGTTTTGGTACCATTGGATCCTTACCTGGGATATTATATCTCCTCGTTTTGGTACCATTGGATCCTTACCTGGGATATTATATCTCCTCGTTTTGGTACCATTGGATCCTTACCTGGGATATTGTATCTACTCGTTTTGGTACCATTGGATCCTTACCTGGGATATTATATATCCTCGTTTTGGTACCATTAGATCCTTACCTGAGATATTATATCTCCAAAGTTATTCGTTTTGGAACCATTGGATCCTTACCTGGGATATTATATCTCCAAAGTTATTCGTTTTGGTACCATTGGTTCCTTACCTTGGATATTATATCTCCTCGTTTTGGTACCATTGGATCCTTACCTGGGATATTGTATCTACTCGTTTTGGTACCACTGGATCCTTACCTGGGATATTATATCTTCAAAGTTATTCGTTTTGGTACCATTGGATACTTACCTGAGATATTATATCTCCTCGTTTTGGTACCACTGGATCCTTACCGGGGATATTATACCTCCAAAGTTATTCGTTTTGGTACCATTGGATCCTTACCTGGGATATTATATCTCCTCGTTTTGGTACCATTGGATCCTTACCTGGGATATTATATCTCCAAAGTTATTCGTTTTGGTACCATTGGATCCTTACCTTGGATATTATATCTCCTCGTTTTGGTACCATTGGATCCTTACCTGGGATATTGTATCTACTCGTTTTGGTACCATTGGATCCTTACCTGGGATATTATATCTCCTCTTTTTGGTACCACTGGATCCTTACCTGAGATATTATATCTCCAAAGTTATTCGTTTTGGTACCATTGGATCCTTTTCGATTCACTATTTTGACTAAAGTTGTTTCATCACTCGAATGAATCCTAAATTGATATAAAACGTAACTTATATTAAGTTTATTCAATATACTTTGTGAGGATTAGTTGAATATTATAATGTAATGATTTGATTATTCCTTTCGATATAAGATGGGAGTAAAATGGTGTAATTTTCAGCCGCGTCCGTTTTGGTCTCAAAAAAATAGAACTTAATTATTCACCTTAATATTGTCATGTTTATTAATATTATTTGCTCCATAAATATTCGGCAATACAAATGTAAAAATGCAAATGTTAAATATTACGGAATAAAATAAATAACTTACACAACGTTTAGTCTAATAATTTACGGTAATTATTTAGATAGCAAATCAAGTTTTAGGAAAATTTTCTGATTTATAGAGAATCAACAAAATATCAGTCACCAGGTGCAAATATTTTCGGGAAAGGTGTAACTTCGGGTGTTCGGCGCTCGGGGAAGCTCGGACTCAACATGACGCATCTGGGTGCGTCAATATTAATGTTAATTTAACTACTTTCGGTCACTTATTCCTCACTTCGCACATAATAACTTTTACAATTACTGTAGCCGTATATCTCGAATTTCGAAAAATAGCGACAAAGTTATTTCGACAACATTTTTCAAACTATTTCTATATTTTAGGTAGTATGCAGCATGCATTATATATACTGTCGGTAAAAAGGCAAAAGGGCATTTGGTAAAAGGTCATATGCATGCGGATTGCTGACAATGTCCACTACATTCTGGCGAAATATTAATGCCTGATGTGATTTTTGTGTAAAATATAGAGTTTTTCGGCAATTATTCGAGGGCATTTATGTAAAATCATGTCAAGGAAAAAGGGCGTACTGTATGCCTACTGCTGATGTACAGTCCCTACCGGTTGGTTGTTGAAATTTGAGTTGATCGAATCGTACACTGTCAGACTGACAGCGTAAATTGAAAACATTATTATTAGTATTATAGTCCAGTATAGTATCTGTTCACTCTAATAAAGGCAAAAGAGCATTAGATGGGCCTTTGATCAATAATGATATTATAAGTAATGATATAAAACTGATAGTGGGATTTCACCAGATACAAAATATATTAAATTTGGTTGAACCAATAAAGACTTAAGGTTTTTATTTTAGTGTCTCCTGAACAATAGTTTTCATCGAATGCCCTTTTGCCTAATAACTGACGATATGTAGTTTTAACTAAACAATAAACAACATTGAAACATTGACTGTAAGAAACAAGTTACTTATTAAACTACCAGTCATGCAATTGTGGCCATTGTATGTGAAATAATGATTGTTTGATACGTGTAAGCAGCCTTCTAGAACAATCAATATTATTAGGGTAGGTGTAAAACGCGGATCTGGATTCCAAAATTATCCATCAAGGGAAAGGAGCAGGTTACAGTGGCACGTTATTTTAACCAAAACAATAAACTAAAGTCAATAGAACAGGTTATAGTTTTATTTTTGGGAGTTATAAAAATGTAAAAAAATCGACTTCCGTAGGGACAATGTTAAATATAGAATCCGGATCCGGATCCGCGTTTTACTCAGACCCCATTATTATTACTAATTACCATAACAACTGAACAAAAATTAGGTTATTTTTCTTCCGAAATCCATGGCAGGTACCACCGGTGTTTTGTCTCTTCATTATATATAAAAAACAAAATTACAAACCCATAACGGGACCCGAACCTGTACCAAAACGAACCCTGAAAAATAACCGAGTTTTACACTTACTCGCACTCGCACCACACAAACCAAACCCAATCCAATAAATATCCGAACAGGCTAAAACGTTTCGAGTTATGGTAATTAAAATAAGGATAAGTAATTAAATTCAATAATTCAATGACATCGAAAGAAGTGCACAATTAGCTAAAATCTAATCGAGCGAGGTAGATTACCTAGGACGGACTGGTCTAATTGGTTCGGTCGTTGTACGACTACCGTCCATAGACCGTCGACGGTTGCTATGGTTACTATCCCCATCCTCGCGCCAACTGAAGAATGTAAAAGTTGGCGATCTGGAAACCAAGATGTTGGGTAAATGTGGGTAAAACAGTCATTTTGGGTAAAATTATTAAAGTTCGTGTTTATTTAAAAGATTGCTATGGCAACCCGTTTAACTGGAATCTGTACAAGTAGGTAAAAGGAAATAATATAATAATATTCAATGAAATGACAAATTATTATTAATTAATTACCTAGTATTCCAATTCGTTAAGGCAGTAAGGGAGGGGAGGGGGGGTTGTTACAGGCTTGGAAGTCAACATTTTAAAATGCATACCTACTGCACCAAAAAGCGAATAAGGAGAACAAAAAAAGTGTAAGATACATTTTGGGTGGGCTATATTGAATTGTAATATTAAAAAAAATTAATTTTGAAGCCCCTTAGCGGCCAGAGCCAAAATTTACATTTTTGACTTTATATGCTTCTCCTTTGTTATGCTTTATTTTCAGAAGTTGTAACCTGTTTTTTGAATCAGCATGGTCGATTACGTGAAAAAATTCGAGCAGAATTTTTGTTTTGTACTTTTCAAGGCAATAGCGCTAATTTTCAAAATAATTTTCAAATTTTCAAAAGTTTTTTTTTTATTAATTCGCGCAAAAACTGTCTGTTAATATGTGTGAATGTCTGTTAATAGCAACACGAAACCACAAAACATACTAAGATTTTTGCTATGGGGGTTTTCCTGGTCGCTGATTTTATTTCTGAGGTCAGATTTCACATTTAATGAAATCTAGTTAGTCTGTTTTTCTGACTGTCGGTCTTTCTGATTATCCGACAATATGTCTAGGCATGACATACTAAATACGACCATGAAAGCTGCATTCTACCTACTAAATTTAGTAGGCACACGTTTTTAAAATCATTTTTAATATATTGGAAGGATTTTATAATAGAAGTCTTCTAGAACATTTTTTTATGATTAATTTCAATAGTAAGTATTATAATTTTGAAACAACTTATTTTAATAGCTATTTTTATATATTATTGGTAAATGCCAGTTCTACTTCTTTGGTGCGTTGCGTACCTACTGTACGCCATCTCCTGGAATATTGTGTCCTAATTCAGTGACTTAAAGGCCACCAATTATTCTAGAAATCTTAACGCGTCAGAATATTTATTTTCGCTTTTAATCCTAACTACAAGCGTTGGAAAAGTAATTAAATAGCCTCGAGACAATGCTAAAACTTGCCACTTCCGAATGCTAATATTGCACTCAATTTCATTAAGATTCAGATGGGGGTGGGGTTGTAATGAATTAAAACATAACAAATATCTTGTATTTTTGATATTATTTTTTGTTATTTATGCTAGCTACAGTGGTGTTTTTTCCAAGTATCTATTGTAAATAAAATTAGCTAAATTGAGATTTTTGGTCAACAAATCGAAGAAGATTCATGACCGGTAGATTACAAACAGATCCATTAGAGCGGCGATTCTCGTGTTACCGACAAATGTGCTGAGGTCGATTTCTTGACAGTCTCAAAGAAATCTCACAATCAAAAAACCATCCCGCAGCTCCGATCCCTGATTAAAGAAAATATCGACGTTGATGAAGTTTTATCAATTGAACCAGAAAATGATTACGAATTAATTTGCATTGCTGCTGAAAGTCGAAATGAAATTGATCTTGATTTAGACACACGTGAAATTCTAAAATGAGTTTTGGGTTTTCTTCTTCATTAATTTGCTAGTAAAAACACAATGTTTAAAAAAAACACCGGCTTATAAAAAAAACACCAGCTATGGTCAATTGAAAAACCAATCTATCACATACAAAAAAAACTTTAAAATAATAATAAAATAATCTAATCAGAGATTGGGAAACGACCAAAAATCTAAATTTAGCTAATTTCATTTACAATAGATACTTGGAAAAACCACTAGCTAGCACAAATAACAAAAAATAATATCAAAAATACAAGATAATTTGGGGAACAGTTCCGTATGCAGTCGCATTTTCTAAAAATTTGTTATTAAATATATTGGCATATTATATTATAACTAATTTTTTTTATTTATTATATTTATATTATTTTTTTAATTTAATTTTTTTTAATTTGCTTTGCTTTGAGAACTAAATTACCATCATTGACTAAATTACCATCACAACATTTATCAAAAAATATTGTGTTCTAGAACACAATAATAGCTAATTTCACAACATTTGCTACCGCTAATAAAAAATCAAGGTATTTTTTAATTAACTATATGTTCTAGAACATTATACTTTTTATTTTATTTATGTTCTAGAATAGTATATAATGCTTTTCTATTGTTCTAGACCTCTTCAACGTTGCCATTGTAACAATGATACCTGGTATATGTTTTAAAAATGTAGTGCTATACGGAGATCTAGCCTAAAAAAAGTAGAAAAACTAGCTTGTATAAAAAATAAAAATTGTGTTCTAGAACAAAAATATTTTTCAAAATTGATAGCCAAAAGGTGTTATATAATAATTTAAAAAAATTAGCAAAAACTAGCTTGTATAAAATGTTAATATTTAATAAATCATGTTTTTAAAAATTACTAGCTAGTCGAATAGCAAATGTTCTAAAACACAATATTTATTTTGAGAAATGTTGCAATAAAGTCAGTGTTGATATTACTATGCAAAAGTACAGAATTTCATTAATTAATATCAAAATATCAAATGCGACTGCATACGGAACTCTAGCCGATATTTTTTACGTATTAATTCATTACAACCCCACCCCCCTCTGAATCTTAATGAAATTGAGTGGAATATTAGCATTCTGAAGTGGCAAGTTTTAGTATCGTCTCGAGGCTATTTAATTGCTAAACAATCTACTGTAGAACAATCTAAAAAATAATGTAATAAAAACTGTGTCCTAATAGCAGATAGGAGGGGTTAAATAACATGCCACTGTAATCTGCTCCTTTCCCTAAATTGAGAATTTAACATTGAAGCGGGATATTAATTCGCCAAGGCGGGTTTTGCGTCGTTTCCCCCCTGTCTCCCTAAAAGATAGTAATTAAATAGGCTCATTAAAACACTTTTCAAACGATTGTAGTTAAAGATTGAAAACGAAAATAAATATTCTGACGCGTTAAGATTTGTAGAATAATTGGTGGCCTTTAAGTTACTGAATTAGGACACAATATTCCAGGAGATGGCGTACAGTAGGTACGCACCAACAAAGTAGAACTGGCATTTACCAATAATACATACAAATAGCTATTAAAATAAGTTGTTTCAAAATTATAATACTTACTATTGAAATTAATCATAAAAAAATGTTCTAGAAGACTTCTATTATAAAATCCTTCCAATATATGAAAAATTATTTTAAAAACGTGTGCCTACTAAATTTAGTAGGTAGAATGCAGCTTTCATGGTCGTATATACAGTTAGGTCATGGTCTAGGTCAAATATATGAAATGGGCAGACCATCTAGCTAAAAGTTTAGTTATGGGGGTTTTCCTTGTCGCAGAATTCATTTCGAGTGTCAGATTTAACATTTGATGATTTGCAAATTGTCTATTTCGCTTTCCGGCTGTCGGTTATATATTGACGGACCAGAGTGACAGGCATTGACAGAAAAGACGAGGCCAAATTTGAATACTGACATCAGAAATTAAGTCACGGACCAAAACCCAGATAGGAAATTTTTTGACAGATACCGGTAAGTATGTTTTCTATTGTTTTGGAGACATGTCTGTAAGTCTCCAGTAAAGCTACAGTCTACAGTAAATCGGACAGACAGCCAAATCTCGAGAAGTACGACAGTTCTTGCTAAACGGTTTTCATATTTCATACACCCCCTGAAAGCATTGAGAAATACGAATCTGGCAGTATCTTTACTAACTCTTATCTGTAATTCAAACACTTTTAAATAGGCAATATCTCACCAATACAGGGGCCGGACAAAGTGATTGTCACATATACCTTGGTCTACTTAGAAGACGATTACTTGTACGGAAATTAAGCAAATGCGATGAAATTTTAACATATGGTCATCCTGACAAAATTTGCTTTCAAATGAACATTTACTTTTAGGATTGCTCTTAAAAAGTTAAGATGAAATGAGCACCATTACAGGGTCGGACATAAAAATCAGAAAAGTGTCGGTCACGATGTTAAATGCACGACACCAACTACATTGTATATATATATAAATACTGCTGAGAACGAATCTCCGTTTATCCAGCTTTCTAACGGTATGTTGGTTTACTGGATATGACCCTGGGTTGGAATTTTATAACAGTTTGTTCTACTAGCACTTTGGACCTGTGAGTAGCATGTGAAAATATCATTTTGACCATATTTTTGGCCATATTATGTTCTGCTACAGGAATACATGTCTGTTTGAGCTGAAATTAACTGTTCAAAATCTACGCTTCAGCAGCTTTCTTTGAAGCCATCAACCACTTTCTAGAACCGCCATAAACAGAAGTTATTGCTTCAGGACACCCGTTTGGCCAATTTTGGTGAGAATGGCCCATTTGTAATCTTGATAAAAATCTGCTCTAGATGGAAAATAAAAAATAGCCCCCGTAGCTCCGGGGGGCGGCATGCGAACACCTTCGCAACTAACATTTAGGGCATTTATTAGAAACTATAACATCAACACAAATAAAACAACACACCTCGGTGCCTGTTGCTTAGCGGCGCACAGCTCCGTCTGTCTCTCCTGTGAGATTTCCTTCAACCGTTGTAATTCATTTAGGGACCCGTTGCTAAGGGAACTGGATGAGTCATCTCCGTTCAAAGCGGTTTCTGCCACCACCGGTTTCCTATCTGAGTTCGTGGCTGCTCCGCTAGGTGGCGACGAATAGACCGATGCGTGGGTGTCTGGACCCGAAAGATCCACTGGTGGGTTATTGTTGCTAGTGGGGGATAATGATTCTTGTCTGGGTAGACCCTATTCGAGAAAATAAATAATAATCAATAGCAAATAGCCATGAATCAAGTGAATTTATGGTGGTTCGCTATTGTTGTATGAAAGCAGGGTAGACCACGCCTACCAGAGCAGCTGACTAAGTAGGCCAGCCACAACTGGGGGCGGCCTGTGCCCCAACACAAACTAGGTTGTACACCCCTAAAGGCAGTACATATGTTTAAGCCAGCTTCCACTGAGCTTTGTATTTTCCTTACTCATTAGTTTAAGGCATGTGTTTTCGATCATAATGTTGATTCATAAAGGTGATAATGTTACATATAAGTCGTAAGTAAAAAGTTTAATTGTTACCCCAATATTATTCCTGTATATATATTTTGATAATAGTAAATCCATTATGTATTTCACAGTAATTATATTAATCGTTACTAAAAATATCTCAAATATTTGATGTTAAATATTTATTTTAATTATAAATGTGCAAATTAAACAAGAGTTAGAAAGTACGACACAATTAGCTATTGAAACGATGTATCCCATCCCATCCGTGGCGAATTCAAAATTATTTTGGCTTCAATTCGGAATTCCAACAATGTATCATAAAATATGTGGTTTTTGTTGAGATAGGTCAATGCCATTTATGTTAAGATTTGCTTAATTTGAAACACAAAAAAAATGGCATATTAACATTATTGTAGTAATTTTAATACATATTATTAACTTGTTTAATAGGCCATTATTATTATAATTTGTATTATAATTTATATTATTATAATTATTATTAGGGCTACTTAAACGACCTGGTTCAATTAAAGTTCAAATGAAATTATTGAATAAAATAAATTACAATACAAGATGTAGAGACAGGCGATGGTCCCAATAATTACGACCATACATACCATTTATTCGTCTGGTATAATTGATCTCTGAATTTGTTCCAGTTTCTGTATGTCCGCTAAGACAGTTGGATCCCACATCTGGCAGTAATACTGTAGTTTAGGGCGTATTAAGCTAGTGAAAAGTGTCATTAATGGCAACCTGTTGCTTGTGGTAAAAGTACGGAGCACCCATCCGCATAACTGAGATGCAGATTTCGAAATGGTTGCGTTGCGATGTGGAATGAGAAACTACAATTCTGGACGGATGGATTTTGATTGCGGCGAAAGTCCCCCCCCCCCCCCCCCCTCACCCCTTTCAACCCCTATACGCAAATTTATATGGTATGAAATGAACAGTAGCAGTAGGCAGTAGCGACGATAGGACTACTAATTATTATCATGAAACTATAAACATTTGGTGGAAGAATCCCAGTATTTAATTACCTTATCACTATCGGACCGACTGAAGTTCATATTCTTCCATTTCCAAAATGAAGCCTAATTAATTAAATAATACATAATAATTAATATCCTCCATTAACGGAAAGAAAGGATTATACGTAACGAACACCCAATAGAGTACCGAACACCCAATAGAGTACCGAACACCCAATAGAGTACCCAACACCCAATAGAGTACCGAACACCCAATAGAGTACCCGACACCCAATAGAGAACCGAACACCCAATAGAGTAACGAACAACCAATAGAGTAATGAACACCCAATAGAGTACCGAACACCGAATAGAGTACCGAACACCCAATAGAGTACCGAACACCCAATAGAGTAACGAACACCCAATAGAGTAATGAACACCCAATAGATTACCGAACACCGAATAGAGCACCGAACACCCAATAGAGTAATGGACACCCAATAGAGTAACGAACACCCAATAGAGTACCCGACACCCAACAGAGAACCGAACACCCAATAGAGTACCCAACACCCAATAGAGTACCGAACACCCAATAGAGTAACGAACACCCAATAGAGTACCGAACACCCAATAGAGTAACGAACACCCAATAGAGTACCGAACACCGAATAGAGTACCGAACACCCAATAGAGTACCGAACACCCAATAGAGTAACGAACACCCAATAGAGTAATGAACACCCAATAGATTACCGAACACCGAATAGAGCACCGAACACCCAATAGAGTAATGGACACCCAATAGAGTAACGAACACCCAATAGAGTACCCGACACCCAATAGAGAACCGAACACCCAATAGAGTACCCAACACCCAATAGAGTACCGAACACCCAATAGAGTAACGAACACCCAATAGAGTACCGAACACCCAATAGAGTAACGAACACCCAATAGAGTACCGAACACCCAATAGAGTACCGAACACCCAATAGAGTACCGAACACCCAATAGAGTACCGAACACCCAATAGAGTACCGAACACCCAATAGAGTAACGAACACCCAATAGAGTACCGAACACCCAATAGAGTACCGAACACCCAATAGAGTACCGAACACCGAATAGAGTAATGAACACCCAATAGAGTAATGAACACCCAATAGAGAAATGAACACCCAATAGAGTAATGAACACCCAATAGAGTAATGAACACCCAATAGAGTAATGAACACCCAATAGAGTACCGAACACCGAATAGAGTACCGAACACCCAATAGAGTAATGAACACCCAATAGAGTACCGAACACCCAATAGAGTACCGAACACCCAATAGAGTAACGAACACCCAATAGAGTACTGAACACCCAATAGAGTACCGAACACCCAATAGAGTAACGAACACCCAATAGAGTACCGAACACCGAATAGAGTACCGAACACCCAATAGAGTACCGAACACCCAATAGAGTAACGAACACCCAATAGAGTACTGAACACCCAATAGAGTACCGAACACCCAATAGAGTACCGAACACCGAATAGAGTAACGAACACCCAATAGAGTACCGAACACCGAATAGAGTACCGAACACCCAATAGAGTACCGAACACCCAATAGAGTACTGAACACCCAATAGAGTACCGAACACCCAATAGAGTACCGAACACCCAATAGAGTACCGAACACCCAATAGAGTACCGAACACCCAATAGGGTAACGAACACCCAATAGAGTACCGAACACCCAATAGAGTACCGAACACCCAATAGAGTACCGAACACCCAATAGGGTAACGAACACCCAATAGAGTACCGAACACCCAATAGAGTACCGAACACCCAATAGAGTACCGAACACCCAATAGAGTACCGAACACCCAATAGAGTACCGAACACCCAATAGGGTAACGAACACCCAATAGAGTACCGAACACCCAATAGAGTACCGAACACCCAATAGGGTAACGAACACCCAATAGAGTACCGAACACCCAATAGAGTACCGAACACCCAATAGAGTACCGAACATCCAATAGAGTACCTAACACCCAATAGAGTACCGAACACTCAATAGAAAGCTACTTACAGATTTAATCGCCTTGGCCTTCCAATCAAATTCCGCTATTTCTTGTTCAAGTTCAGCCGCCTAAAATAATAAAACAATTTAAATCTATTAAATTCTGAAGTTACAAACTTCAGTGATAGAGGTCTCTCTACCTAAGAGTTAACGCCCAAAGAGGCGATTCATCGCAAAGGATGCCCCATTCCCGAAACTTCGGGAAATAATAAACCATTTCGTTTGTACTGGAATATGTTATAGGGTTATAGTTCGATGTGTATAACCTGAAAAACAAACAGTTCTTCATGATTTAGATGGATTAAGTTGCTGGAAAATACATTAGAACATCAACAGAGCAAGCAGTCAAATTTTATGGAGATCTGACAGGACTTATTAAGGACATAAGACGCAAAAAAACAGTACCTGAAACAGTAGCTTCCCCTATGCCCACAACAAACAAATTCTTACAACAATGAAAGACTTAACATAGAGTTTTAGTTCGGTCCAAATATGGGCATTGTTGACCCTGTTGAGTTGGGAAACTCAAGTAAGGGAGCACAAGGGGGGAAATATTGTCCAAAAAAGTGACGATGTGATGTATTTATTTATCATTACAAATTTATGGACATATCAAATGACAAGCGCCACGGTTTTCTTTAATGTTTTACTATTAAATAAAATGTTGTACCTCTCTGAGAGAACTCGTAAATAAAATTTCCTGAAATTTTGCAGGTAGTTGTAGCAACCATTCGGACATGAGCAAGACTTAAAAAATAATAACAAAAACATAAAAAAATTTTGTTTACGGCAATTTTTGTAAACAAATGTACCTTTATGTCTAAAAAAAACACCAAAAAATACTTTTAGAGAAAAACCATTCAAAGTTTTCAAACCTTCCCGTCATTTTACTGAAAATGGAGGGATTTTTCAAACTGCTGGACAAAAATAAAGAAGTACACCATCTGGCTAAAAGTTTCGTTAAGAGGCTTTTCCTGGTCGCCAATTTCAATTCCGCTGTTAGATTTCGCGTTTGACCTACTATAGACTGTCACTGTCTGTCTGTCGGGCTGTCTGTCTGTATGTTCCAATACAACAATATAAGCAAGATGACGACGACCTAATTTAACATTTAACACTATGGGGGTTTCCTTGGCAGGGGATTTCATTCTCATGTCAGATTTCATGTTTAACTTCATCTAGACTGTCACCCAGTGTGTCTGTCTTTCCTTTTGTCTGTCTGTCTGCCAGTCTTTCACAATATAAGCAAACAAAACCATCAAAATATATGTTTTCTATGGGTATTTCCCTGGTCAGTGATTACTTTAATTGTTAATTTTTATGTTTCAAGTTATGTTTTCTGGTAGATGGTAGCGGTAGTAGGCCAAATTGACAGACTGTCAGAGAGTCAGTCATAAGATCTACCTTCCTTCAAACAAGATAGCTGACATCGGAAATGAAATCACAGCACCGGAAAATCTAGATTGAAAATTTTGGTTGTGTTGTGTGGGTCCAAATTTTTGACAGACACACACAGACAAACTGACAGACATACATACAGGCAGTCTGAATACAAACAAACATTAAAACTGACATCAGAAATGAAATCACCACCCAGAAAAACCTAGACTATGGTAATTTTACTTACGTGTCGTGCTTTATATTTAACTGACAATGAACTGACAACCCACATAAAGACAAGACAAACAGACCGACAGACTGACACACAAACAGTCCAGATTTCGACAAACGTTAAAACTGACATTAGTAATGAAATCTTTGACAGGAAAACCCCCATAACTAAACTTATATTCATGTGGTATGCTTCCTACATTTTTGCTCAGTCAGGCAAACTGGCAGACAGAAATACAGACAGACATTCACACAGTAAGGGCTTTGCTACGACTTTACAATTAGGATTTCTGAAATTTTTACAAAATTTTGATCTAGAAACGTGAAGAAAAATTTCCTAAAAAAAATATTTTTTTTACAAATTTTAAACCTTTTAAACATTTTGCACTAAAGCGACACTTAGTGACCGACTGCCTCATAAACGACATTTTCGAGTTGAACAACTATGTTGTACAACTAAAAGTGCTTAAGGATGTCAAGTTCAGCATCGATATGAATATCCAGATTCACTAAAAATAACACTTCTTTCTAATTATGCCCCCGGGTCTAGTTGCTGTAAACACCTCAAAAATCAGGGCTAGAGTGGTCAGTTCAAAGATAATGCCAGAGCAGGCCGGTTCCCAATGATCTATAAATTAGGTTTACAGTGAAACACCTGTCGAAGTTACAATAGGGCGATATGTTATCTAGTTGTTCCACAAAAGGTGTCGACCAGTTCAGTCAGGTAATATGTGAAACATTGTTTTTGTGATATGCTTTGTATCGCTTTGACACTCCAACGGGATCTCTGGAACTCACTTTAGTTCAAATTTTAAGGTGTCTAGATCAACTAAATCTATCATTACGGATTCAATGGGTCTATTATTGACGCTGTGGGATACTTTTTTATTGGACATGCATAACTTTGATGCGACGATGTTGAGGTGAACATGACAAACCATTTTGTACAAAATCTCGCTTTAATGCGAATTGTTAAGGTGCTTGTGCTACATCCTCTAGATAATAACTTTTTACATTAATATTATACAAAATGACAATCGCCATTAAAATAAACATTTTGACTAACTTCTTTAAAAATTCTCAAACATTTTTGTTTTTGACCCAATTTTTCCTCCTCACCTTGGCAAATTCCTCTAAATCAGCGTTACTGCAGTCGGTATCGGATTCCGAAGAATCCAGACTGGCGTTGCTGTCGTACGCCGGCAACGATTGAAAACCGTCACATAGCAACAGCTGTAAACGAGGTCCAGACGAACGTAATGCTTGCACAGCGTGGGCGTGAGTGACTCCAAGCATAGAGACCCCGTTAACCTACAAAGTAAATATAGACGTGAGTGACTCCAACCAAAGAGACCCCGTTAACCTACAAAGTAAATATAGACGTGAGTGACTCCAACCAAAGAGACCCCGTTAACCTACAAAGTAAATACAGACGTGAGTGACTCCAACCAAAGAGACCCCGTTAACCTACAAAGTAAATATAGACGTAAGTGACTCCAACCAAAGAGACCCCGTTAACCTACAAAGTAAATATAGACGTGAGTGACTCCAACCAAAGAGACCCCGTTAACCTACAAAGTAAATATAGACGTGAGTGACTCCAACCAAAGAGACCCCGTTAACCTACAAAGTAAATATAGACGTGAGTGACTCCAACCAAAGAGACCCCGTTAACCTACAAAGTAAATATAGACGTGAGTGACTCCAACCAAAGAGACCCCGTTAACCTACAAAGTAAATACAGACGTGAGTGACTCCAACCAAAGAGACCCCGTTAACCTACAAAGTAAATATAGACGTAAGTGACTCCAACCAAAGAGACCACGTTAACCTACAAAGTAAATATAGACGTGAGTGACTCCAACCAAAGAGACCCCGTTAACCTACAAAGTAAATATAGACGTGAGTGACTCCAACCAAAGAGACCCCGTTAACCTACAAAGTAAATATAGACGTGAGTGACTCCAACCAAAGAGACCCCGTTAACCTACAAAGTAAATATAGACGTGAGTGACTCCAACCAAAGAGACCCCGTTAACCTACAAAGTAAATATAGACGTGAGTGACTCCAACCAAAGAGACCCCGTTAACCTACAAAGTAAATATAGACGTGAGTGACTCCAACCAAAGAGCCCCCATTAACCTACAAAGTAAATATAGACGTAAGTGACTCCAACCAAAGAGACCCCGTTAACCTACAAAGTAAATATAGACGTGAGTGACTCCAACCAAAGAGACCCCGTTAACCTACAAAGTAAATATAGACGTGAGTGACTCCAACCAAAGAGACCCCGTTAACCTACAAAGTAAATATAGACGTGAGTGACTCCAACCAAAGAGACCCCGTTAACCTACAAAGTAAATATAGACGTGAGTGACTCCAACCAAAGAGACCCCGTTAACCTACAAAGTAAATATAGACGTGAGTGACTCCAACCAAAGAGCCCCCATTAACCTACAAAGTAAATATAGACGTAAGTGACTCCAACCAAAGAGACCCCGTTAACCTACAAAGTAAATATAGACGTGAGTGACTCCAACCAAAGAGACCCCGTTAACCTACAAAGTAAATATAGACGTGAGTGACTCCAACCAAAGAGACCCCGTTAACCTACAAAGTAAATATAGACGTGAGTGACTCCAACCAAAGAGACCCCGTTAACCTACAAAGTAAATATAGAGGTGAGTGACTCCAACCAAAGAGACCCCGTTAACCTACAAAGTAAATATAGACGTGAGTGACTCCAACCAAAGAGACCCCGTTAACCTACAAAGTAAATACAGACGTGAGTGACTCCAACCAAAGAGACCCCGTTAACCTACAAAGTAAATACAGACGTGAGTGACTCCAACCAAAGAGACTCCGTTAACCTACAAAGTAAATATAGACGTGAGTGACTCCAACCAAAGAGACCCCGTTAATCTACAAAGTAAATATAGACGTGAGTGACTCCAACCAAAGAGACCACGTTAACCTACAAAGTAAATATAGACGTGAGTGACTCCAACCAAAGAGACCCCGTTAACCTACAAAGTAAATATAGACGTGAGTGACTCCAACCAAAGAGACCACGTTAACCTACAAAGTAAATATAGACGTGAGTGACTCCAACCAAAGAGACCCCGTTAACCTACAAAGTAAATATAGACGTGAGTGACTCCAACCAAAGAGACCCCGTTAACCTACAAAGTAAATATAGAGGTGAGTGACTCCAACCAAAGAGACCCCGTTAACCTACAAAGTAAATATAGACGTGAGTGACTCCAACCAAAGAGACCCCGTTAACCTACAAAGTAAATACAGACGTGAGTGACTCCAACCAAAGAGACCCCGTTAACCTACAAAGTAAATACAGACGTGAGTGACTCCAACCAAAGAGACTCCGTTAACCTACAAAGTAAATATAGACGTGAGTGACTCCAACCAAAGAGACCCCGTTAATCTACAAAGTAAATATAGACGTGAGTGACTCCAACCAAAGAGACCACGTTAACCTACAAAGTAAATATAGACGTGAGTGACTCCAACCAAAGAGACCCCGTTAACCTACAAAGTAAATATAGACGTGAGTGACTCCAACCAAAGAGACCACGTTAACCTACAAAGTAAATATAGACGTGAGTGACTCCAACCAAAGAGACCCCGTTAACCTACAAAGTAAATATAGAGGTGAGTGACTCCAACCAAAGAGACCCCGTTAACCTACAAAGTAAATATAGACGTGAGTGACTCCAACCAAAGAGACCCCGTTAACCTACAAAGTAAATACAGACGTGAGTGACTCCAACCAAAGAGACCCCGTTAACCTACAAAGTAAATATAGACGTGAGTGACTCCAACCAAAGAGACCCCGTTAACCTACAAAGTAAATATAGACGTGAGTGACTCCAACCAGAGAACCCGTTAACCTACAAAGTAAATATAGACGTGAGTGACTCCAACCAAAGAGACCCCGTTAACCTACAAAGTAAATACAGACGTGAGTGACTCCAACCAAAGAGACCCCGTTAACCTACAAAGTAAATACAGACGTGAGTGACTCCAACCAAAGAGACCCCGTTAACCTACAAAGTAAATACAGACGTGAGTGACTCCAACCAAAGAGACCCCGTTAACCTACAAAGTAAATACAGACGTGAGTGACTCCAACCAAAGAGACTCCGTTAACCTACAAAGTAAATATAGACGTGAGTGACTCCAACCAAAGAGACCCCGTTAATCTACAAAGTAAATATAGACGTGAGTGACTCCAACCAAAGAGACCACGTTAACCTACAAAGTAAATATAGACGTGAGTGACTCCAACCAAAGAGACCCCGTTAACCTACAAAGTAAATATAGACGTGAGTGACTCCAACCAAAGAGACCACGTTAACCTACAAAGTAAATATAGACGTGAGTGACTCCAACCAAAGAGACCCCGTTAACCTACAAAGTAAATATAGACGTGAGTGACTCCAACCAAAGAGACCCCGTTAGCCTACAAAGTAAATATAGACGTGAGTGACTCCAACCAAAGAGACCCCGTTAACCTACAAAGTAAATACAGACGTGAGTGACTCCAACCAAAGAGACCCCGTTAACCTACAAAGTAAATATAGACGTGAGTGACTCCAACCAAAGAGACCCCGTTAATCTACAAAGTAAATATAGACGTGAGTGACTCCAACCAAAGAGACCCCGTTAATCTACAAAGTAAATACAGACGTGAGTGACTCCAACCAAAGAGACCCCGTTAACCTACAAAGTAAATATAGACGTGAGTGACTCCATCCAAAGAGACTCCGTTAATCTACAAAGTAAATATAGACGTGAGTGACTCCAACCAAAGAGACCCCGTTAACCTACAAAGTAAATATAGACGTGAGTGACTCCAACCAAAGAGACCACGTTAACCTACAAAGTAAATATAGGCGTGAGTGACTCCAACCAAAGAGACTCCGTTAACCTACAAAGTAAATATAGACGTGAGTGACTCCAACCAAAGAGACCCCGTTAACCTACAAAGTAAATATAGACGTGAGTGACTCCAACCAAAGAGACCCCGTTAACCTACAAAGTAAATACAGACGTGAGTGACTCCAACCAAAGAGACCCCGTTAACCTACAAAGTAAATATAGACGTGAGTGACTCCAACCAAAGAGACCCCGTTAACCTACAAAGTAAATACAGACGTGAGTGACTCCAACCAAAGAGACCCCGTTAACCTACAAAGTAAATATAGACGTGAGTGACTCCAACCAAAGAGACCCCGTTAACCTACAAAGTAAATATAGACGTGAGTGACTCCAACCAAAGAGACCCCGTTAACCTACAAAGTAAATATAGACGTGAGTGACTCCAACCAAAGAGACTCCGTTAACCTACAAAGTAAATATAGACGTGAGTGACTCCAACCAAAGAGACCCCGTTAACCTACAAAGTAAATATAGACGTGAGTGACTCCAACCAAAGAGACCCCGTTAACCTACAAAGTAAATACAGACGTGAGTGACTCCAACCAAAGAGACCCCGTTAACCTACAAAGTAAATATAGACGTGAGTGACTCCAACCAAAGAGACCCCGTTAACCTACAAAGTAAATATAGACGTGAGTGACTCCAACCAAAGAGACCCCGTTAACCTACAAAGTAAATATAGACGTGAGTGACTCCAACCAAAGAGACCCCGTTAACCTACAAAGTAAATATAGACGTGAGTGACTCCAACCAAAGAGACCCCGTTAACCTACAAAGTAAATATAGACGTGAGTGACTCCAACCAAAGAGACCCCGTTAACCTACAAAGTAAATATAGACGTGAGTGACTCCAACCAAAGAGACCCCGTTAACCTACAAAGTAAATACAGACGTGAGTGACTCCAACCAAAGAGACCCCGTTAACCTACAAAGTAAATATAGACGTGAGTGACTCCAACCAAAGAGACCCCGTTAACCTACAAAGTAAATATAGACGTGAGTGACTCCAACCAAAGAGACCCCGTTAACCTACAAAGTAAATATAGACGTGAGTGACTCCAACCAAAGAGACCCCGTTAACCTACAAAGTAAATATAGACGTGAGTGACTCCAACCAAAGAGACCCCGTTAACCTACAAAGTAAATATAGACGTGAGTGACTCCAACCAAAGAGACCCCGTTAACCTACAAAGTAAATATAGACGTGAGTGACTCCAACCAAAGAGACCCCGTTAACCTACAAAGTAAATACAGACGTGAGTGACTCCAACCAAAGAGACCCCGTTAACCTACAAAGTAAATATAGACGTGAGTGACTCCAACCAAAGAGACCCCGTTAACCTACAAAGTAAATACAGACGTGAGTGACTCCAACCAAAGAGACCCCGTTAACCTACAAAGTAAATATAGACGTGAGTGACTCCAACCAAAGAGACCCCGTTAACCTACAAAGTAAATATAGACGTGAGTGACTCCAACCAAAGAGACCCCGTTAACCTACAAAGTAAATATAGACGTGAGTGACTCCAACCAAAGAGACCCCGTTAACCTACAAAGTAAATATAGACGTGAGTGACTCCAACCAAAGAGACCCCGTTAACCTACAAAGTAAATATAGACGTGAGTGACTCCAACCAAAGAGACCCCGTTAACCTACAAAGTAAATATAGACGTGAGTGACTCCAACCAAAGAGACCCCGTTAACCTACAAAGTAAATACAGACGTGAGTGACTCCAACCAAAGAGACCCCGTTAACCTACAAAGTAAATATAGACGTGAGTGACTCCAACCAAAGAGACCCCGTTAACCTACAAAGTAAATATAGACGTGAGTGACTCCAACCAAAGAGACCCCGTTAACCTACAAAGTAAATATAGACGTGAGTGACTCCAACCAAAGAGACCCCGTTAACCTACAAAGTAAATATAGACGTGAGTGACTCCAACCAAAGAGACCCCGTTAACCTACAAAGTAAATATAGACGTGAGTGACTCCAACCAAAGAGACCCCGTTAACCTACAAAGTAAATATAGACGTGAGTGACTCCAACCAAAGAGACCCCGTTAACCTACAAAGTAAATATAGACGTGAGTGACTCCAACCAAAGAGACCCCGTTAACCTACAAAGTAAATATAGACGTGAGTGACTCCAACCAAAGAGACCCCGTTAACCTACAAAGTAAATACAGACGTGAGTGACTCCAACCAAAGAGACCCCGTTAACCTACAAAGTAAATACAGACGTGAGTGACTCCAACCAAAGAGACCCCGTTAACCTACAAAGTAAATATAGACGTGAGTGACTCCAACCAAAGAGACCCCGTTAACCTACAAAGTAAATATAGACGTGAGTGACTCCAACCAAAGAGACCCCGTTAACCTACAAAGTAAATATAGACGTGAGTGACTCCAACCAAAGAGACCCCGTTAACCTACAAAGTAAATATAGACGTGAGTGACTCCAACCAAAGAGACCCCGTTAACCTACAAAGTAAATATAGACGTGAGTGACTCCAACCAAAGAGACCCCGTTAACCTACAAAGTAAATATAGACGTGAGTGACTCCAACCAAAGAGACCCCGTTAACCTACAAAGTAAATATAGACGTGAGTGACTCCAACCAAAGAGACCCCGTTAACCTACAAAGTAAATACAGACGTGAGTGACTCCAACCAAAGAGACCCCGTTAACCTACAAAGTAAATACAGACGTGAGTGACTCCAACCAAAGAGACCCCGTTAACCTACAAAGTAAATATAGACGTGAGTGACTCCAACCAAAGAGACCCCGTTAACCTACAAAGTAAATATAGACGTGAGTGACTCCAACCAAAGAGACCCCGTTAACCTACAAAGTAAATACAGACGTGAGTGACTCCAACCAAAGAGACCCCGTTAACCTACAAAGTAAATATAGACGTGAGTGACTCCAACCAAAGAGACCCCGTTAACCTACAAAGTAAATATAGACGTGAGTGACTCCAACCAAAGAGACCCCGTTAACCTACAAAGTAAATATAGACGTGAGTGACTCCAACCAAAGAGACCCCGTTAACCTACAAAGTAAATACAGACGTGAGTGACTCCAACCAAAGAGACCCCGTTAACCTACAAAGTAAATATAGACGTGAGTGACTCCAACCAAAGAGACCCCGTTAACCTACAAAGTAAATATAGACGTGAGTGACTCCAACCAAAGAGACCCCGTTAACCTACAAAGTAAATATAGACGTGAGTGACTCCAACCAAAGAGACCCCGTTAACCTACAAAGTAAATATAGACGTGAGTGACTCCAACCAAAGAGACCCCGTTAACCTACAAAGTAAATATAGACGTGAGTGACTCCAACCAAAGAGACCCCGTTAACCTACAAAGTAAATATAGACGTGAGTGACTCCAACCAAAGAGACCCCGTTAACCTACAAAGTAAATATAGACGTGAGTGACTCCAACCAAAGAGACCCCGTTAACCTACAAAGTAAATATAGACGTGAGTGACTCCAACCAAAGAGACCCCGTTAACCTACAAAGTAAATATAGACGTGAGTGACTCCAACCAAAGAGACCCCGTTAACCTACAAAGTAAATACAGACGTGAGTGACTCCAACCAAAGAGACCCCGTTAACCTACAAAGTAAATATAGACGTGAGTGACTCCAACCAAAGAGACCCCGTTAACCTACAAAGTAAATATAGACGTGAGTGACTCCAACCAAAGAGACCCCGTTAACCTACAAAGTAAATACAGACGTGAGTGACTCCAACCAAAGAGACCCCGTTAACCTACAAAGTAAATATAGACGTGAGTGACTCCAACCAAAGAGACCCCGTTAACCTACAAAGTAAATATAGACGTGAGTGACTCCAACCAAAGAGACCCCGTTAACCTACAAAGTAAATATAGACGTGAGTGACTCCAACCAAAGAGACCCCGTTAACCTACAAAGTAAATATAGACGTGAGTGACTCCAACCAAAGAGACCCCGTTAACCTACAAAGTAAATATAGACGTGAGTGACTCCAACCAAAGAGACCCCGTTAACCTACAAAGTAAATATAGACGTGAGTGACTCCAACCAAAGAGACCCCGTTAACCTACAAAGTAAATACAGACGTGAGTGACTCCAACCAAAGAGACCCCGTTAACCTACAAAGTAAATATAGACGTGAGTGACTCCAACCAAAGAGACCCCGTTAACCTACAAAGTAAATATAGACGTGAGTGACTCCAACCAAAGAGACCCCGTTAACCTACAAAGTAAATACAGACGTGAGTGACTCCAACCAAAGAGACCCCGTTAACCTACAAAGTAAATATAGACGTGAGTGACTCCAACCAAAGAGACCCCGTTAACCTACAAAGTAAATATAGACGTGAGTGACTCCAACCAAAGAGACCCCGTTAACCTACAAAGTAAATATAGACGTGAGTGACTCCAACCAAAGAGACCCCGTTAACCTACAAAGTAAATACAGACGTGAGTGACTCCAACCAAAGAGACCCCGTTAGCCTACAAAGTAAATATAGACGTAAGTGACTCCAACCAAAGAGACCCCGTTAACCTACAAAGTAAATACAGACGTGAGTGACTCCAACCAAAGAGACCCCGTTAACCTACAAAGTAAATACAGACGTGAGTGACTCCAACCAAAGAGACCCCGTTAACCTACAAAGTAAATATAGGCGTGAGTGACTCCAACCAAAGAGACCCCGTTAACCTACAAAGTAAATATAGACGTGAGTGACTCCAACCAAAGAGACCCCGTTAACCTACAAAGTAAATATAGACGTGAGTGACTCCAACCAAAGAGACCCCGTTAACCTACAAAGTAAATACAGACGTGAGTGACTCCAACCAAAGAGACCCCGTTAGCCTACAAAGTAAATATAGACGTGAGTGACTCCAACCAAAGAGACCCCGTTAACCTACAAAGTAAATACAGACGTGAGTGACTCCAACCAAAGAGACCCCGTTAACCTACAAAGTAAATACAGACGTGAGTGACTCCAACCAAAGAGACCCCGTTAACCTACAAAGTAAATACAGACGTGAGTGACTCCAACCAAAGAGACCCCGTTAACCTACAAAGTAAATACAGACGTGAGTGACTCCAACCAAAGAGACCCCGTTAACCTACAAAGTAAATATAGGCGTGAGTGACTCCAACCAAAGAGACCCCGTTAACCTACAAAGTAAATATAGACGTGAGTGACTCCAACCAAAGAGACCCCGTTAACCTACAAAGTAAATACAGACGTGAGTGACTCCAACCAAAGAGACCCCGTTAGCCTACAAAGTAAATATAGACGTAAGTGACTCCAACCAAAGAGACCCCGTTAACCTACAAAGTAAATATAGACGTGAGTGACTCCAACCAAAGAGACCCCGTTAACCTACAAAGTAAATATAGACGTAAGTGACTCCAACCAAAGAGACCCCGTTAACCTACAAAGTAAATATAGACGTGAGTGACTCCAACCAAAGAGACCCCATTAACCTACAAAGTAAATATAGACGTGAGTGACTCCAACCAAAGAGACCCCGTTAATCTACAAAGTAAATATAGACGTGAGTGACTCCAACCAAAGAGACCCCGTTAATCTACAAAGTAAATATAGACGTGAGTGACTCCAACCAAAGAGACCCCGTTAACCTACATAGTAAATATAGACGCGAGTGACTCCAACCAAAGAGACCCCGTTAACCTACATAGTAATTATAGACGTGAGTGACTCCAACCAAAGAGACCCCGTTAACCTACAAAGTAAATATAGACGTGAGTGACTCCAAGCATAGAGACCCCGTTAACCTACAAAGTAAATACAGACGTGAGTGACTCCAACCAAAGAGACCCCGTTAACCTACATAGTAAATATAGACGCGAGTGACTCCAACCAAAGAGACCCCGTTAACCTACATAGTAATTATAGACGTGAGTGACTCCAACCAAAGAGACCCCGTTAACCTACAAAGTAAATATAGACGTGAGTGACTCCAAGCATAGAGACCCCGTTAACCTACAAAGTAAATACAGACGTGAGTGACTCCAACCAAAGAGACCCCGTTAACCTACAAAGTAAATATAGACGTGAGTGACTCCAACCAAAGAGACCCCGTTAACCTACAAAGTAAATACAGACGTGAGTGACTCCAACCAAAGAGACCCCGTTAATCTACAAAGTAAATATAGAGGTGAGTGACTCCAACCAAAGAGACCCCGTTAGCCTACAAAGTAAATATAGACGTGAGTGACTCCAACCAAAGAGACCCCGTTAACCTACAAAGTAAATACAGACGTGAGTGACCCCAACCAAAGAGACCCCGTTAACCTACAAAGTAAATATAGACGTGAGTGACTCCAACCAAAGAGACCCCGTTAATCTACAAAGTAAATATAGAGGTGAGTGACTCCAACCAAAGAGACCCCGTTAGCCTACAAAGTAAATATAGACGTGAGTGACTCCAACCAAAGAGACCCCGTTAGCCTACAAAGTAAATATAGACGTGAGTGACTCCAACCAAAGAGACCCCGTTAGCCTACAAAGTAAATATAGACGTGAGTGACTCCAACCAAAGAGACCCCGTTAACCTACAAAGTAAATATAGACGTGAGTGACTCCAACCAAAGAGACCCCGTTAGCCTACAAAGTAAATATAGACGGTGAGTGACTCCAACCAAAGAGACCCCGTTAACCTACAAAGTAAATATAGACGTAAGTGACTCCAACCAAAGAGACCCCGTTAACCTACAAAGTAAATATAGACGTGAGTGACTCCAACCAAAGAGACCCCGTTAATCTACAAAGTAAATATAGACGTGAGTGACTCCAACCAAAGAGACCCCGTTAACCTACAAAGTAAATATAGACGTAAGTGACTCCAACCAAAGAGACCCCGTTAACCTACAAAGTAAATATAGACGTGAGTGACTCCAACCAAAGAGACCCCGTTAACCTACAAAGTAAATATAGACGTGAGTGACTCCAACCAAAGAGACCCCGTTAACCTACAAAGTAAATATAGACGTAAGTGACTCCAACCAAAGAGACCCCGTTAACCTACAAAGTAAATATAGACGTGAGTGACTCCAACCAAAGAGACCCCGTTAACCTACAAAGTAAATATAGACGTGAGTGACTCCAACCAAAGAGACCCCGTTAACCTACAAAGTAAATATAGACGTGAGTGACTCCAACCAAAGAGACCCCGTTAACCTACAAAGTAAATATAGACGTGAGTGACTCCAACCAAAGAGACCCCGTTAACCTACAAAGTAAATATAGACGTGAGTGACTCCAACCAAAGAGACCCCGTTAATCTACAAAGTAAATATAGACGTGAGTGACTCCAACCAAAGAGACCCCGTTAATCTACAAAGTAAATATAGACGTGAGTGACTCCAACCAAAGAGACCCCGTTAACCTACAAAGTAAATATAGACGTGAGTGACTCCAACCAAAGAGACCCCGTTAACCTACAAAGTAAATATAGACGTGAGTGACTCCAACCAAAGAGACCCCGTTAACCTACAAAGTAAATATAGACGTGAGTGACTCCAACCAAAGAGACCCCGTTAACCTACAAAGTAAATATAGACGTGAGTGACTCCAACCAAAGAGACCCCGTTAACCTACAAAGTAAATATAGACGTGAGTGACTCCAACCAAAGAGACCCCGTTAACCTACAAAGTAAATATAGACGTGAGTGACTCCAACCAAAGAGACCCCGTTAACCTACAAAGTAAATATAGACGTGAGTGACTCCAACCAAAGAGACCCCGTTAACCTACAAAGTAAATACAGACGTGAGTGACTCCAACCAAAGAGACCCCGTTAACCTACAAAGTAAATATAGACGTGAGTGACTCCAACCAAAGAGACCCCGTTAACCTACAAAGTAAATATAGACGTGAGTGACTCCAACCAAAGAGACCCCGTTAACCTACAAAGTAAATACAGACGTGAGTGACTCCAACCAAAGAGACCCCGTTAACCTACAAAGTAAATATAGACGTGAGTGACTCCAACCAAAGAGACCCCGTTAACCTACAAAGTAAATATAGACGTGAGTGACTCCAACCAAAGAGACCCCGTTAACCTACAAAGTAAATATAGACGTGAGTGACTCCAACCAAAGAGACCCCGTTAACCTACAAAGTAAATATAGACGTGAGTGACTCCAACCAAAGAGACCCCGTTAACCTACAAAGTAAATATAGACGTGAGTGACTCCAACCAAAGAGACCCCGTTAACCTACAAAGTAAATATAGACGTGAGTGACTCCAACCAAAGAGACCCCGTTAACCTACAAAGTAAATATAGACGTGAGTGACTCCAACCAAAGAGACCCCGTTAACCTACAAAGTAAATATAGACGTGAGTGACTCCAACCAAAGAGACCCCGTTAACCTACAAAGTAAATATAGACGTGAGTGACTCCAACCAAAGAGACCCCGTTAACCTACAAAGTAAATATAGACGTGAGTGACTCCAACCAAAGAGACCCCGTTAACCTACAAAGTAAATATAGACGTGAGTGACTCCAACCAAAGAGACCCCGTTAACCTACAAAGTAAATATAGACGTGAGTGACTCCAACCAAAGAGACCCCGTTAACCTACAAAGTAAATATAGACGTGAGTGACTCCAACCAAAGAGACCCCGTTAACCTACAAAGTAAATATAGACGTGAGTGACTCCAACCAAAGAGACCCCGTTAACCTACAAAGTAAATATAGACGTGAGTGACTCCAACCAAAGAGACCCCGTTAACTCTACAAAGTAAATATAGACGTGAGTGACTCCAACCAAAGAGACCCCGTTAACCTACAAAGTAAATATAGACGTGAGTGACTCCAACCAAAGAGACCCCGTTAACCTACAAAGTAAATATAGACGTGAGTGACTCCAACCAAAGAGACCCCGTTAACCTACAAAGTAAATATAGACGTGAGTGACTCCAACCAAAGAGACCCCGTTAACCTACAAAGTAAATATAGACGTGAGTGACTCCAACCAAAGAGACCCCGTTAACCTACAAAGTAAATATAGACGTGAGTGACTCCAACCAAAGAGACCCCGTTAACCTACAAAGTAAATATAGACGTGAGTGACTCCAACCAAAGAGACCCCGTTAACCTACAAAGTAAATATAGACGTGAGTGACTCCAACCAAAGAGACCCCGTTAACCTACAAAGTAAATATAGACGTGAGTGACTCCAACCAAAGAGACCCCGTTAATCTACAAAGTAAATATAGACGTGAGTGACTCCAACCAAAGAGACCCCGTTAACCTACAAAGTAAATATAGACGTGAGTGACTCCAACCAAAGAGACCCCGTTAACCTACAAAGTAAATATAGACGTGAGTGACTCCAACCAAAGAGACCCCGTTAACCTACAAAGTAAATATAGACGTGAGTGACTCCAACCAAAGAGACCCCGTTAGCCTACAAAGTAAATATAGACGTGAGTGACTCCAACCAAAGAGACCCCGTTAACCTACAAAGTAAATATAGACGTGAGTGACTCCAACCAAAGAGACCCCGTTAACCTACAAAGTAAATATAGACGTGAGTGACTCCAACCAAAGAGACCCCGTTAACCTACAAAGTAAATATAGACGTGAGTGACTCCAACCAAAGAGACCCCGTTAACCTACAAAGTAAATATAGACGTGAGTGACTCCAACCAAAGAGACCCCGTTAACCTACAAAGTAAATACAGACGTGAGTGACTCCAACCAAAGAGCCCCCGTTAGCCTACAAAGTAAATATAGACGTGAGTGACTCCAACCAAAGAGACCCCGTTAACCTACAAAGTAAATATAGACGTGAGTGACTCCAACCAAAGAGACCCCGTTAACCTACAAAGTAAATATAGACGTGAGTGACTCCAACCAAAGAGACCCCGTTAACCTACAAAGTAAATATAGACGTGAGTGACTCCAACCAAAGAGCCCCCGTTAGCCTACAAAGTAAATATAGACGTGAGTGACTCCAACCAAAGAGACCCCGTTAATCTACAAAGTAAATATAGACGTGAGTGACTCCAACCAAAGAGACCCCGTTAATCTACAAAGTAAATATAGACGTGAGTGACTCCAACCAAAGAGACCCCGTTAACCTACAAAGTAAATATAGACGTGAGTGACTCCAACCAAAGAGACCCCGTTAACCTACAAAGTAAATATAGACGTGAGTGACTCCAACCAAAGAGACCCCGTTAACCTACAAAGTAAATATAGACGTGAGTGACTCCAACCAAAGAGCCCCCGTTAGCCTACAAAGTAAATATAGACGTGAGTGACTCCAACCAAAGAGACCCCGTTAACCTACAAAGTAAATATAGACGTGAGTGACTCCAACCAAAGAGACCCCGTTAATCTACAAAGTAAATATAGACGTGAGTGACTCCAACCAAAGAGACCCCGTTAACCTACAAAGTAAATACAGACGTGAGTGACTCCAACCAAAGAGACCCCGTTAATCTACAAAGTAAATATAGACGTGAGTGACTCCAACCAAAGAGACCCCGTTAACCTACAAAGTAAATATAGACGTGAGTGACTCCAACCAAAGAGACCCCGTTAATCTACAAAGTAAATATAGACGTGAGTGACTCCAACCAAAGAGACCCCGTTAACCTACAAAGTAAATACAGACGTGAGTGACTCCAACCAAAGAGACCCCGTTAATCTACAAAGTAAATATAGACGTGAGTGACTCCAACCAAAGAGACCCCGTTAGCCTACAAAGTAAATATAGACGTGAGTGACTCCAACCAAAGAGACCCCGTTAATCTACAAAGTAAATATAGACGTGAGTGACTCCAACCAAAGAGACCCCGTTAATCTACAAAGTAAATATAGACGTGAGTGACTCCAACCAAAGAGACCCCGTTAATCTACAAAGTAAATATAGACGTGAGTGACTCCAACCAAAGAGACCCCGTTAGCCTACAAAGTAAATATAGACGTGAGTGACTCCAACCAAAGAGACCCCGTTAACCTACAAAGTAAATATAGACGTGAGTGACTCCAACCAAAGAGAACCCGTTAACCTACAAAGTAAATACAGACGTGAGTGACTCCAACCAAAGAGACCCCGTTAACCTACAAAGTAAATATAGACGTGAGTGACTCCAACCAAAGAGACCCCGTTAACCTACAAAGTAAATACAGACGTGAGTGACTCCAACCAAAGAGACCCCGTTAATCTACAAAGTAAATATAGGCGTGAGTGACTCCAACCAAAGAGACCCCGTTAACCTACAAAGTAAATACAGACGTGAGTGACTCCAACCAAAGAGACCCCGTTAACCTACAAAGTAAATATAGACGTGAGTGACTCCAACCAAAGAGACCCCGTTAACCTACAAAGTAAATACAGACGTGAGTGACTCCAACCAAAGAGACCCCGTTAACCTACAAAGTAAATACAGACGTGAGTGACTCCAACCAAAGAGACCCCGTTAATCTACAAAGTAAATATAGGCGTGAGTGACTCCAACCAAAGAGACCCCGTTAACCTACAAAGTAAATACAGACGTGAGTGACTCCAACCAAAGAGACCCCGTTAATCTACAAAGTAAATATAGACGTGAGTGACTCCAACCAAAGAGACCCCGTTAACCTACAAAGTAAATATAGACGTGAGTGACTCCAACCAAAGAGAACCCGTTAACCTACAAAGTAAATACAGACGTGAGTGACTCCAACCAAAGAGACCCCGTTAATCTACAAAGTAAATATAGGCGTGAGTGACTACAACCAAAGAGACCCCGTTAACCTACAAAGTAAATACAGACGTGAGTGACTCCAACCAAAGAGACCCCGTTAACCTACAAAGTAAATACAGACGTGAGTGACTCCAACCAAAGAGACCCCGTTAATCTACAAAGTAAATATAGGCGTGAGTGACTCCAACCAAAGAGAACCCGTTAACCTACAAAGTAAATACAGACGTGAGTGACTCCAACCAAAGAGACCCCGTTAACCTACAAAGTAAATATAGACGTGAGTGACTCCAACCAAAGAGACCCCGTTAACCTACAAAGTAAATATAGACGTGAGTGACTCCAACCAAAGAGACCCCGTTAACCTACAAAGTAAATATAGACGTGAGTGACTCCAACCAAAGAGACCCCGTTAACCTACAAAGTAAATACAGACGTGAGTGACTCCAACCAAAGAGACCCCGTTAACCTACAAAGTAAATATAGACGTGAGTGACTCCAACCAAAGAGACCCCGTTAACCTACAAAGTAAATACAGACGTGAGTGACTCCAACCAAAGAGACCCCGTTAACCTACAAAGTAAATATAGACGTGAGTGACTCCAACCAAAGAGACCCCGTTAACCTACAAAGTAAATATAGACGTGAGTGACTCCAACCAAAGAGACCCCGTTAACCTACAAAGTAAATATAGACGTGAGTGACTCCAACCAAAGAGACCCCGTTAACCTACAAAGTAAATACAGACGTGAGTGACTCCAACCAAAGAGACCCCGTTAACCTACAAAGTAAATATAGACGTGAGTGACTACAACCAAAGAGACCCCGTTAACCTACAAAGTAAATATAGACGTGAGTGACTCCAACCAAAGAGACCCCGTTAACCTACAAAGTAAATACAGACGTGAGTGACTCCAACCAAAGAGACCCCGTTAACCTACAAAGTAAATACAGACGTGAGTGACTCCAACCAAAGAGACCCCGTTAATCTACAAAGTAAATATAGGCGTGAGTGACTCCAACCAAAGAGACCCCGTTAACCTACAAAGTAAATACAGACGTGAGTGACTCCAACCAAAGAGACCCCGTTAACCTACAAAGTAAATACAGACGTGAGTGACTCCAACCAAAGAGACCCCGTTAATCTACAAAGTAAATACAGACGTGAGTGACTCCAACCAAAGAGACCCCGTTAACCTACAAAGTAAATATAGACGTGAGTGACTCCAACCAAAGAGACACCGTTAACCTACAAAGTAAATATAGACGTGAGTGACTCCAACCAAAGAGACCCCGTTAATCTACAAAGTAAATATAGGCGTGAGTGACTCCAAGCAAAGAGACCCCGTTAACCTACAAAGTAAATATAGACGTGAGTGACTCCAACCAAAGAGACACCGTTAACCTACAAAGTAAATATAGACGTGAGTGACTCCAACCAAAGAGACACCGTTAACCTACAAAGTAAATATAGACGTGAGTGACTCCAACCAAAGAGACCCCGTTAACCTACAAAGTAAATACAGACGTGAGTGACTCCAACCAAAGAGACCCCGTTAATCTACAAAGTAAATATAGACGTGAGTGACTCCAACCAAAGAGACCCCGTTAACCTACAAAGTAAATACAGACGTGAGTGACTCCAACCAAAGAGACCCCGTTAACCTACAAAGTAAATACAGACGTGAGTGACTCCAACCAAAGAGACCCCGTTAACCTACAAAGTAAATACAGACGTGAGTGACTCCAACCAAAGAGACCCCGTTAACCTACAAAGTAAATATAGGCGTAAGTGACTCCAACCAAAGAGACCCCGTTAACCTACAAAGTAAATATAGACGTGAGTGACTCCAACCAAAGAGACCCCGTTAATCTACAAAGTAAATATAGACGTGAGTGACTCCAACCAAAGAGACCCCGTTAACCTACAAAGTAAATATAGACGTGAGTGACTCCAAGCATAGAGACCCCGTTAACCTACAAAGTAAATATAGACGTGAGTGACTCCAACCAAAGAGACCCCGTTAACCTACAAAGTAAATATAGACGTAAGTGACTCCAACCAAAGAGCCCCCGTTAACCTACAAAGTAAATACAGACGTGAGTGACTCCAACCAAAGAGCCCCCGTTAACCTACAAAGTAAATACAGACGTGAGTGACTCCAACCAAAGAGACCCCGTTAACCTACAAAGTAAATACAGACGTGAGTGACTCCAACCAAAGAGCCCCCGTTAACCTACAAAGTAAATACAGACGTGAGTGACTCCAACCAAAGAGACCCCGTTAACCTACAAAGTAAATATAGGCGTAAGTGACTCCAACCAAAGAGACCCCGTTAACCTACAAAGTAAATATAGACGTGAGTGACTCCAACCAAAGAGACCCCGTTAATCTACAAAGTAAATATAGACGTGAGTGACTCCAACCAAAGAGACCCCGTTAACCTACAAAGTAAATATAGACGTAAGTGACTCCAACCAAAGAGACCCCGTTAACCTACAAAGTAAATATAGACGTGAGTGACTCCAACCAAAGAGACCCCGTTAATCTACAAAGTAAATATAGACGTGAGTGACTCCAACCAAAGAGACCCCGTTAACCTACAAAGTAAATATAGACGTGAGTGACTCCAACCAAAGAGACCCCGTTAACCTACAAAGTAAATACAGACGTGAGTGACTCCAACCAAAGAGCCCCCGTTAGCCTACAAAGTAAATATAGACGTGAGTGACTCCAACCAAAGAGACCCCGTTAACCTACAAAGTAAATATAGACGTGAGTGACTCCAACCAAAGAGACCCCGTTAACCTACAAAGTAAATACAGACGTGAGTGACTCCAACCAAAGAGACCCCGTTAACCTACAAAGTAAATATAGACGTGAGTGACTCCAACCAAAGAGACCCCGTTAACCTACAAAGTAAATATAGACGTGAGTGACTCCAACCAAAGAGACCCCGTTAACCTACAAAGTAAATATAGACGTGAGTGACTCCAACCAAAGAGACCCCGTTAACCTACAAAGTAAATATAGACGCGAGTGACTCCAACCAAAGAGACCCCGTTAACCTACAAAGTAAATATAGAGGTGAGTGACTCCAACCAAAGAGACCCCGTTAACCTACAAAGTAAATATAGAGGTGAGTGACTCCAACCAAAGAGACCCCGTTAACCTACAAAGTAAATATAGACGTGAGTGACTCCAACCAAAGAGACCCCGTTAACCTACAAAGTAAATATAGACGCGAGTGACTCCAACCAAAGAGACCCCGTTAATCTACAAAGTAAATATAGACGTGAGTGACTCCAACCAAAGAGACCCCGTTAACCTACAAAGTAAATATAGACGTGAGTGACTCCAACCAAAGAAACCCCGTTAACCTACAAAGTAAATATAGACGTGAGTGACTCCAACCAAAGAGACCCCGTTAACCTACAAAGTAAATATAGACGTGAGTGACTTCATCCAAAGGCTAAGTTAATCAACATTCACAGATCATGACACTGAATTTATTTTCAATATGTTATACGATAATTGTATCCCATTAATAATACCACCAAAATGTATCTGGTACGGTCTACAGTAAGAGCCTAAAGGAACATCTATAAAAGATTTGTTTCGCTGTTCGCGTGACTTACCTTCGATATCAACTGCAATAAGTGCCTTAATTAACTGCATATCATTATTTGTATGAGCTAATAATTGATGTATCTAATTATTTGCTCACTATAACCTGTTCTTCTAGTGTAAACAGTGCAATCTATGATAGTCTACTTTAACTTATTGCCTTGTATATTTGCTGAATATCCAAACCATATATATAAACCCAACTAATTCTCATCTAACACAAATATATCATAATTTTTATTATAATTACAAAACATAATCCTATCCCTGCAATTCCATTAAAATATTCGAATTGGGGGCAGTGGCCAGTATCTCAAAGTCAGAAAATAATTTATAAGAATCACTTTAAATAAAAGATTTTAATAAACCTTGTTTCATAATTCTTAGGCTTATTTATTTCTTTAGTAGTAATTATTTTTTGAGCGACTTTTTAATCAGCAATTATTTCGACGAATTGTTTTACACACCCGACTCCCGTTTATTACTGTAAAACTCACTCGCTGCCCTACTGTTTCTACTATTCACACACAATGATATTTGTTTCTATTCTCGAAAATGAGGATAAAATATCAAACAAAATTGTAATTAATTTATCTGTCTAACAAAAAAATGTATACTTTTTAAAAAAATACTAATAGTTATTAACTGCTGCTAAATATTAAATAATATATATATATTTTGAAGAAATTGAGTTGCATTATTGTACATTTTCCAAATTTCCCTGATATCTGTTTGCAGCTGCGATTCCAGGCGTAGCCTACTCTCTGTTACCTGTATGTCTCTCAATCCTGCATTCGTATCTGGCAATGACCAAGAACCACCCCAAGTTAACTTACTCTATGTGGAAGAGAAAAAGAATGAGCCAATGCTTATTGATGAAATCTCATCTGAGAACTGCGCCGACAAGGTAAGAGGCGATTTCCATTTGAACAAGTTATTAGGGCGAGTAAATAATGCGAGCCATCAGCGAAATGTTATAATTATAATTAAATTGTTGGCTAGATGGCTTGCAGCTTTTGCTGCACGAAGCCACTCGGTCCGCATCCTCTGGCCTTCAACATTCAAGGATGAACTCCGTGTAGGCTATGGGTACGTTCACACATAAACAGTAAACTTTCAATATGCAACTATCAAAATCCACATTTCCTGTTCTCTCTTACTTGAAAGTTGAAAGCTGGCATTTCTAGCTTTGATAACCAATCAGAAGTAACAACGATATACCTATTCCTATTGAATGAATATCGTAGTTATCTGAAAGTTAAAAGTTCATGTGCGAATAAACCTCATATGTTTAAAAGCACATATAGGTATCTATATAGTTATAGCCCACCATAGATATTCGGTATGTGATAATTAATAAATGTCTACAAACTGGAATGATGTAGCACCGAAGTTTTTTATTAAAACACCTTTTGATGGTCTTTTGTCTAATTTTTTTTCCTTAAAGTGTCTTATTTGTCCGCATTTTTGGGGATATAAAAGTGAATTTTTAAAAGTAAAAATAATTATGAACTGCCACTATTGCTGCCATTTATTTATTCTGACAGATATTTTATTTATGTTTTTAGATTGTTTCCAAACTCCGCATAAATAATCCAACAATACGTGCATGTTTGTCTGAGTGTTTGGCGACCTTCATTCTCTTATTAATTGGCAATGGATCTGTGGCACAATCCGTTCTGAGCAGAGGGACACTTGGCTCGCCCCTATCTATACAAATATCTTGGGGTTTTGCAGTAACATTGGCTGTTTACTTCACAAATGGATTGAGTGGCGGCCACATAAACCCAGCGATATCCTTAGCAATGTTCGCTTTAGGGAAGATCAACTGGAGGCAACTAGTGGGGTACACGGTCGCGCAGTTTCTTGGTGCGTTCATTGCGTCACCACTATTATATGCAGTTTATTGGGACGCATTCAACGAGTTCGACGGCGGTATCCGTCAGGCTTTTGGACCAAACGGTACAGCTGGTATATTCGCCACCTATCCTACTGAGTGGCTAACTGTGGGAGGCGGGGTACTCGATCAGGTTGTAGCTACTGCGGTTCTAGCTGCGACTGTATGCGCGGTCACTGACCCTTCCAACAAGGTCCCTAAAGGGGTTGAACCCGTACTCGTTGGGTTCATGGTGATTCTACTTGGTACAGGTCTCGGTTTGAACTGTGGTTATCCACTCAACCCCGCTCGGGATTTCTCTCCCCGGCTGTTTATGTCGCTGGCCGGCTGGGGTTCGGAGGTTTGGATGACAGCCAATGGGGTACATTGGTGGTGGGTGCCAGTAGTCGGACCATACATAGGTGGTCTAGTAGGAGTATTCTTATATAAAGTCATTGTTCCTATGCATAATTAGTTACATTTTAGAACAATGCCATATTTTTAGCACATTAGGATATTTCCAAATGATATTTGTACACTCGAATTTGAAATAACAAAGCCTAAATAGACAGAAAACCTGAGAAATATAATCTGGGATACACGATAACCAACAAAGAAACCAAAATACCATTTTCAAATTGGTGCCAGATATTATTATTCGCTTTAATTATTTGCTTTTACTTTATACATAACTTAGTTGCTACATAGTTGTTATTTAATTATAATAAGCATAAATATATTTAGAGTCATTAGATGTGGTGCAATTTGTAGAATATTGTAAACAAATTTCAATTACAATGTAATTAAATGCAAACTTTGGACCTTCCACTTAGCTCCTAGTGTAACCAACCACATTCGCCCTCTAGTGTCCAATATGCTTCTACTTACAGACACTGAGTGAAACTCAGTCTCCTTCTTTATGTAACTGCTGCTAAGTTGACTGCGAAGTTGACTGTCTAACTGTCATACTTTTCCTACCGCTATCTTCTTCTCCAGAAACGTCCCCCATGAAACTGTTTTGTTGTGGAATATTTGATATCGATGTGGCAGTTTAATCTCCATAGCTTTCTAAAGTTTATATTTATAGAACTGGAATCATAGGTGTAATTTATTTCATACAGCCTCAAATATGATTCCAGCATATCCAATCTGCCACACACACCGCTTTTTGCTCATGACCTTTCTAAGGGTCCGTATGTTCCGCTAGTAATGCCCCAACCCATTTATTAACAGTTCGCTACTTATTATGTATAAAATGCTTTCGGCATGTTTAGAGGTTAGGTGCAACAGTGTGATTTCCGGCCAATTACACTTTTTTCCAATAAAATCAGGATTACCCTTTTTATGGATTACGTTTTTTTTTGTTATGGATTGCATTACAGCTAAAGGTTGCTCTCCTTTGAGCACAATTATTCGTCTCACAACATTCGTAACAATAACCTCGATGCATATTTTGGAAGGGATTCACAATGTAAACTTATCTGGATAGGAACGCTTTTGGAGGCTTTGTATCGAATCGACACAATGAAATGATCACTCTTCGCCATCCACGGGAACGGTGAGTCCCACACGTGGTCTAAGACCCAGACGATATACCATCCCGAGGTTGTGGTAAATCAACTTACTCTAATATCTTACTCTAGCTTCATGACCTTTTTTTAACTTAGGACCATCAGCATACCTGCATAAGCAGCTGATACGAAAATGGTGCTACTGGAATAAGTAGCTTATCAATATGGCCTTGCTTTCAGCCAATAGGATCCATCTCTAGTATCCTGGCAACATATAATTTGTGATCAGCTATGAACCAGCTAGCAAAAAAAATGTTACCTACTGTGATGAATTAACTCAGGGAAGAGGGATAAGTTGAGTTCATAGGTATGAATTTCCCGGTGTTGAACACATAAAGTGCGTACTGATTTTAAGTTTAAATCAGCCGTTTGCTGCCAGACTGAATGGTGGTGCCTCGACAAACTGACAGCTTCAGCAGTTAGCTTGTAGGCCAATACATTGCGCATAGCTGCCCGATTTATTGATGTTATTTGATATTTTTTAGTTTGGCCAACAACTTGTTTTGCTCAGTTTACTTTTATTATGACCTTTCAACACCATATCCTGGAATATAGTGTCGTAATTCAGTAACTTGAATTCCCCCAAACCCCCCCCCCCCCCCCCCCCCCCCACCCACCCACCACATTTTTCTGCAAATTTTAATGAGATTACAATTTGAAATACAGATAGTTTCACTTCCCGACCACTGACTGGGTGAGTCAGAATTTTTATTTTGCTTTCAATCTGTAGCTACAAGCGATTGAAAAAGGTGTCACGACGAAATTTCACCAGTTACAAATTACGCCGCAGTTATTCTTCAACCTCCTATTGATTTGTTAGTTGTTAGTACTGATGGAAAGCTGCCCCTGCAAGGATTCCAAATATGCAACACAATCTGAATTTCGTTGAAAAATAGCTGAGATATGAGCGTTCAAATGTTGGATGTTTTGCTTCTGCGCTTCTTCCTATTTAATTATTCACCATTATTTTTGAACATTTTGTTTATGTATGAATAGCTACCAGTTATTGCCTTGTTGCAGAAATAATGAAAATGCCCGAAACCAGAATATGGTACATTTATTAAATAAAATAAAATAGCCTCGCGCAGCTGCAAAACCATGCAACTTTCGAACGCTAATATCTCAGCTATTCATCAACGAATTCTGATGGTGTTATATATTTGGAATCCTTGCATGGCCAGCTTTCTAACATTACCAACAAATGAAAAGGTTTAAGAATAACTGCGGTGTAACTGGTGCAATATCGGAAGAGACACTTTCTTAAAAAGCTTGTAGCTACAGATTGAAAGCAAAAATAAAAATTGACCCACGGAGGAGGAGGGAGGTGATGCTATTTTTTTTCATGCAATATCATTAAGATTAATATAAAAAAATTAGGAGGGTGTGGGGGGGGGGGGGGGGGGTTGTGTGGGGCGGTATCTGACGAAGTCACTATATTCTAGGACATGGTGTAAGTAGTATATATACAGTAGAAGATACCACATTACTGCGGCATTTTCAGTAGCGAAGTAATACAGTCTTTCCTGTAAAGCTCTGGCGAGTACCTTTACCATGAATAAGAACCTGAAACTTGAACACTAAGAAAACATGCAGCTGATATTATTATTATAATCGTAATTCCTCAGTTACTTCTAAGCCTAAGCGTAAGGTGGCTGGCTGATTGTAGAGTTTACGTTACGCTTTAGAGCAATGGGTACAAAGGTTAATGGGTAGAACGAGTCAAAGGGAAGAAAACGAGTCAAATGGTACAACAGGAAATGGTACAACGAGACAAAGGGTAGAAACCAGGTGGTCAAAGGGTACAAAACAGGACGTCAAAGGGTACACAAAAACGAGTCAAAGTGTACAACATCAAAGGGTACAACGAGTCAAAGGGTACAAACAAGGCGGTTATTTAGTTTGTTTAATACTTTGGTTAAAGGGTTAGTTGGAATTTAGCAGAAATTAAGCGGAATTTCTTAGATTATGACTTAGGGTTACATGACAGTTTTAATTAGGTTTGAGGACGCGAGTAACCAGCGAGTTGTGTAACCAGCGAGTTTCATACAGTATCAAAATCCCTGTTGTTCACTTTGTCCTGTTGTACCCTTTCTATAATATTTGTACCCTTTGACGTGGTTTTTGTACCCTTTGACATGGCTGTCGGACCCTTTTTTCCATTTTTGTACTCTTTGACTCGATGTACCCTTTGACTCGGAATCCTGCGTTGCGTTGAAGCGCGATAGGATAGATAGGTACTGAGGTACCGGTTCCCGGAATCCACACAGACACTGATCAGTAAATTCGTAACCTCGATTTTGTCAGTCAGTGGGTGACATTGTGGTTGAGACGGTTAGCGTTAGTGTAATATCTCTTTGAGATAAGAATATATATTTACGGTTTGAAATGCTCCTTGGGCACCAACTCATGGAAACTTCCTGCAACCAATAGGGAAACACCAATGATGTCACCTGTAGGGTAGGTGTGGCATATTGGTCTACGAAAGTAAAACCATAAACATGCTGAATTCGGACGAGGCTATAAATGCTTCAAATTGTAGACTTGAAATGATTGGCCGATATTTGGATAAGCCATGATTCTCTGGAAATTGCCACTGAAATTCCAGACAAATTCCAGACGCTGACATTCCTGCCTCATGCGACATCATTTTTTATGGTAGTTTTTATTGGCGTAGGCCTATTGCATTTAATTTTCCCATTGATGTTTCATGTTACATAAAAATTTAATATGTTTTGGCTACATCAAGCTCCATTTTCCCTTCAAAACCTTGAGTTGATGAGAGAGGAACGTAAGAAATAGAAATAGAAAGGCATTTGACATTGTCCAGTCTGTCTGATTAAGAAAAGATGAATAGCAGAAGTTCAGCAAGCGAATCCAAATCATAACTATAACACCAGGTGAATAGAATATATTTACCCAAATATTGGATATAATATTTATTTGTAACAAATAGTACGTATTTGTTCGTATTATTGTACATAGGTTGTCAATAAGTTACTAGCTACACTTTTAGCCGCACTTTTTCTCACCATAACTGCCGACTATGTCTCTGACGCCAGTATTCGTATCTGACAAAGACCAAGAAGCAGCACAAGTTAACTTGCTACATGTGGAAGAGAAAAAAAGTGAACCAATGACTTTAGATGAAAACACTTCTAAGAACTGGGTCGACAAGGTAAGACTTAGGCTAATTATGTAAGGGATGTCCTTTAAGCCATGTAAGACACGACTATTAAATAGTGAGAGGAAACAGGCAGGTCAGCCAAAGACATTCCTGAAACATCTGGTAAAGATGGTGTTGATAATACAGTGGAGATATGCATGGTGATCGCAAACCATATGTTTTTGTTTTACCTCATTTTCAGAGACTGGGGCTGGAATTGAAGCAAATCTCAAACGGTGATTAACATATCAGTGAATTAACTAACGGTATGTTAATTATAAGGGAAAGGAGCAGGTTACAGTGTCGCGTTATTCTAACCAAAACAATAAACGAAACTCAATAGAAGAGATTACTGACCAATTATTGGGCCCATGTGAAGAATACCAGACTTTCCGCTGTATATTTCTCTTTGCAGTTTACCCCATTCCCCATGTGAAGGTTTTCACTAAAAAACTAGGTTACAGAAGGGCTGAATGTAACCAAAACAATAAACAACTTAATATCTGTACAGGCTGTAAGATAGAAATGAGCGCTTTAAAGCACTTACTATGGAGAAATTAAACAAAACACAAATTCTTCATATATAAAAAACAAATCCAATATAAAGTCGACCAAATATTCTTCAGATGGGCGATTTTTGCTCGCACCTAGCTGTTATTTGCGACGATTTTCCATGGTGAGGGCCCACTCCATAACTGTATTCCGTTGTCCTTTATTATTACTGACAGAACTTCCTATTTTATTTTTTTAGATTGTTTCCAAACTCCGCATAAATAATTCAACAATACGTGCATGTTTGTCTGAGTGTTTGGCGACCTTCATTCTCTTATTAATTGGCAATGGATCTGTGGCACAATTCGTTCTGAGCAGAGGGACACTTGGCTCGCCCCTATCTATACAAATATCTTGGGGTTTTGCAGTAACATTGGCTGTTTATTTCTCAAATGGGTTGAGTGGCGGCCACATAAACCCAGCGATATCCTTAGCAATGTTCGCTTTAGGGAAGATCAACTGGAGGCAACTAGTGGGGTACACGGTCGCGCAGTTTCTTGGTGCGTTCATTGCGTCACCACTATTATATGCAGTTTATTGGGACGCATTCAACCAGTTCGACGGCGGTATCCGTCAGGCTTTTGGACCAAACGGTACAGCTGGTATATTCGCCACCTATCCTACTGAGTGGCTGACTGTGGGAGGCGGGGTACTCGATCAGGTTGTAGCTACTGCGGTTCTAGCTGCGACTGTATGCGCTGTCACTGACCCATCCAACAAGGTCCCTAAAGGGGTTGAACCCATACTCGTTGGGTTCATGGTACTTCTAATTGGTATGAGTCTTGGTTTCAATTGCGGTTTCCCACTCAACCCCGCTCGGGATTTCTCTCCCCGGCTGTTTATGTCGCTGGCCGGCTGGGGTTCGGAGGTTTGGATGACAGCCAATGGGGTACATTGGTGGTGGGTGCCAGTAGTCGGACCATACATAGGTGGTCTAGTAGGAGTATTCTTATATAAAGTCATTGTTGCTATGCATCAGTAGATAAGAATTAACTGGTGGAAGACTGTTAACATTATATTCAATATCTTTAGCATTATACTGCAGTACTGTATTTCAAATTTCGTAATATTTCCGAGATACCGAAATCTGGGACACGCGCTAAAAAATCAGCCAATCGACACCGTTTCCAGATTTGGAATACCCAATGACGGGCCTCTCTGTACCACCAAAGCCCCTCAGAGACCAGTATCTCAATAATATAGTCCCCATAGGGGCTTCGTAAACGCCAAATAATAGATTATAATATTTGCATTTATTATATAAATTTGCTGCTACATAACTTTGCTGCTAGCCTTCTACATAGTCGTTTTTTAATATTTTCTATTTATACGCATAATTATTACTTAGTGTCATTTAATGTGTTGCAATTATAATAATAATAATAATGTACTTTCACAAGAATGCTGCGCCGGGATCATTGTGTCAAGTGCAATGAAATGAACACATCTCCAAATCAGACTCTATACAACATTGGAGGTGTTTAATTAGACTTGAACGAAACCGCCTCCGCTTTGCAGGACATTGATTTCGCCGTGAGGACCAGCCAATGCATAATCTTGTACTTTGGCAGCCTCATGGAGTGAATAAGCATGGTGGACAGCCCATGACTTTCTTGAGACGCATCTTAAAGGACACTGGCCTTGAAGATGCGAATGATCTATCAAATGTTATGGGTGATAAGGAGTTGTGGCGGCGGAATTTTGTCAACAAGCCGGCACAGCATTCGCAATATATAATATATGATATAAAATGCAGCTGCAAAGCAGCATGCCAATAGTAGTAGTAGTAGTAATTTAAATGTAATTAAATACAAACTGCGGACCGGCCATCCACTTAACTCCTATAGTTTAAACTATCGCCTTCTACTGTTCAATATTGCTTCTACTTATACACTAACATTTGTGTTGTGCTAATTTCAGCAATTGTGCTAATAATTACTACATATTACCTACATTATTTGTAATAATGTCCATGAAATTAAACAATAATTAACAGCTTTAGTAAAAGTAAAGTAAAGTTTTATTAGGCGTTAGGCCAAGGGGATTACGCACAAAGTCTGACGGCATATTTAAGTGCGGCCCCCAGAACTATAATACACCCCAGAGAAACTTCAGCCGTCAGTCGTCGTCTAATTTTTTATCGCACTGTCATTCCTTGATGAAATTTAACCAAATTTGGTACGGTACGTATAATATACTCCATCAAAAGTTTAGAAAGAATCTGAAGGTTGGTCAAAAATGAGACAGTCTGACAGTCGATACTGGTAGTTTCAGACTTTTGATAAAAACCGAAATAAGTCGGTCAATCATTTATGAAATTAAACCAAACTTGGTACGTATGCAGTCATATGAAATTAAACCAAACTTGGTACCGGTACGTATGCAGTCATATGAAATTTGGTAGAAATAACCTACGAACATTAGGGCTTAATAAATAATTTTGCGTACCAACAGACTAAGTAAGTTCCTATCCTCTGTCAGTCCCACGGCTGAGTGCGTACCAACAGACTAAGTAAGTTCCTATCCTCTGTCAGTCCCACGGCTGAGTGCGTACCAACAGACTAAGTAAGTTCCTCTCCTCTGTCAGTCCCACGGCTGAGTATTAATTGTAAATACAAACAAGTACTGGATTACAGTCTCGTGCTGCGCGAAGGCCCACGAACGCGTTTACGGATGCAAAACAGAGAAGCACCCTGGTTAGTCACTTTAAAGCATTCGTGCCGAAACGTAAACTCCCTTAGCCTCCTATTAATATAGGCAACCTACCACAAGGCCAAGCTAGCATAATCGTTTCGCCTTGCACAATGGATTAATAGCGATGTTTGTAAGAAATTCGCATAGAGAAACACTTTTATTGGTTTCCCCCAAACTAATGTCATGTAAAACTTAATTAGAGCAGGTTAGTCCCCAAAGAAGTAAAAAGTATCATACGGGGTCATAACAGGAAAGTCTCTTTTAAGTTATTTGTGTACCTTCTGATAATTTATTTATTTGCGACACCCGGTTACCAAGGTGATAACGAACGCAGGTTCGCCAAAGTAAACCCCAATGAATCTCATATAAGAACTCATCTACTACAGTATTATGTGTTATAATGCTATGAAACTCACCTCCAATAGCCGCTGTCCGACCTTCAGTCGACCCTCGTTGACTACAGTGTCTGATCGTGTTACCTTGGTAACGAATATACCGTCGTCCGAGTGCTCTAGCGGGTTGCCTGGCGACGGGGCTCCTACCCCGCCCCTGACAGCGAATCCCAGCTTCCGACCGGAGGCCCGGGGTAGAGTCAACTCAACCAGTCCTTTTGGAGGCGGGTCGTGTTGGACTACCAACTGCACCTGGGGGGGGGGGGGGGGGGGGGGGGGGTATTGGGAGACTAACTATTATCAATAAGTAAGGAATAATGGAATACACGCCAAGGTTACCCAATCCATGGAAGCTGCGAGATGGAAATGTAACCGGAGGAGTAAAAGGAAAGATTAGGATAGTGAGAGTAATCAACCTAGGGAGCAAGAGGAGTGCCCATCTTGACTTTATCTTACTATGAAGGTAAAACAACGGAGCCCATATAATGATAACTTACTGTTGATGAGGCTGACACTAAGGCCTGTACGGCCTGCTGGTGGGTCGCCCTGGCAACATTGATCCCGTTCACTTCTAGAATTCGATCGCCAATCCGCAACTGAGAGCGGGACGCGGAACCCCCGCGGACCACCTTGGAGATGAAGACCCCCGGCAGGCCGTCGCCGAAGGGCTGCGATGCGTGATCCACGCCCCCCACGATAGACAGACCCAAGGGACCCGCAGACTTTACCAGGGTCACCTCCTCCATGGTTGGCGTCTCGGACGTATCGCCGGGACTAGATCGGTCTACGCCGGGGCTACAACGTTTCAGTATAGATCGGCCCTCGGTGGAAGGTGATGGGGACACGATAGAGGCATCTGGAAGGGAAACCAAGTCAATTAACTTTAAATTAAATATTTAAAGAATGCAAGAATGAACACATAACTAAAAACTAAAAGGTTTGTATTTAAAATAATTTTGGTATTGTGTAAATGTAGTTGGTTCTTGAATTGAACATTTAATGAAATTAAAACTAACCTTGGGCTCCAGGCGAAGTGTCGGAATCGCGAATTAGTTTAATTCTTCTAGAAACTTTAAGACTGACACCTTGGGTACCTGCAAACAAAGGCCCGGGTCACTCATAAACGGATAACTACGTCCCGGGTCACACATAAACATTCAACTTTCGGATAACTACGTCCCGGTTCACACATAAACATTCAACTTTCGGATAACTACGTCCCGGTTCGCACATAAACATTCAACTTTCGGATAACTACGTCCCGGTTCACACATAAACATTCAACTTTCGGATAACTACGTCCCGGTTCACACATAAACATTCAACTTTCGGATAACACGTCCCGGTTCACACATAAACATTCAACTTTCGGATAACTACGTCCCGGTTCACATAAACATTCAACTTTCGGATAACTACGTCCCGGTTCACACATAAACATTCAACCTTCAGATAACTACGTTCCGGTTCACACATAAACATTCAACTTTCGGATAACTACGTCCCGGTTCACATAAACATTCAACTTTCGGATAACTACGTCCCGGTTCACACATAAACATTCAACTTTCGGATAACTACGTCCCGGTTCACACATAAACATTCAACTTTCGGATAACTACGTCCTGGTTCACACATAAACATTCAACTTTCGGATAACACGTCCCGGTTCACACATAAACATTCAACTTTCGGATAACTACGTCCCGGTTCACATAAACATTCAACTTTCGGATAACTACGTTCCGGTTCACACATAAACATTCAACTTTCGGATAACTACGTCCCGGTTCACACATAAACATTCAACTTTCGGATAACTACGTCCCGGTTCACACATAAACATTCAACTTTCAGATAACTACGTCCTGGTTCACATAAACATTCAACTTTCGGATAACTACGTCCCGGTTCACACATAAACATTCAACTTTCGGATAACACGTCCCGGTTCACACATAAACATTCAACTTTCTGATAACTACGTCCCGGTTCACACATAAACATTCAACTTTCGGATAACACGTCCCGGTTCACACATAAACATTCAACTTTCTGATAACTACGTCCCGGTTCACACATAAACATTCAACTTTCAGATAACTACGTCCTGGTTCACATAAACATTCAACTTTCGGATAACTACGTCCCGGTTCACACATAAACATTCAACTTTCGGATAACACGTCCCGGTTCACACATAAACATTCAACTTTCTGATAACTACGTCCCGGTTCACACATAAACATTCAACCTTCAGATAACTACGTTCCGGTTCACACATAAACATTCAACTTTCGGATAACTACGTCCCGGTTCACATAAACATTCAACTTTCGGATAACTACGTCCCGGTTCACACATAAACATTCAACTTTCGGATAACACGTCCCGGTTCACACATAAACATTCAACTTTCTGATAACTACGTCCCGGTTCACACATAAACATTCAACTTTCGGATAACACGTCCCGGTTCACACATAAACATTCAACTTTCTGATAACTACGTCCCGGTTCACACATAAACATTCAACTTTCAGATAACTACGTCCTGGTTCACATAAACATTCAACTTTCGGATAACTACGTCCCGGTTCACACATAAACATTCAACTTTCGGATAACACGTCCCGGTTCACACATAAACATTCAACTTTCTGATAACTACGTCCCGGTTCACACATAAACATTCAACCTTCAGATAACTACGTTCCGGTTCACACATAAACATTCAACTTTCGGATAACTACGTCCCGGTTCACATAAACATTCAACTTTCGGATAACTACGTCCCGGTTCACACATAAACATTCAGCTTTCGGATAACTACGTCCCGGTTCACACATAAACATTCAACTTTCGGATAACTACGTCCTGGTTCACACATAAACATTCAACTTTCGGATAACTACGTCCCGGTTCACACATAAACATTCAACTTTCGGATAACTACGTCCCGGTTCACACATAAACATTCAACTTTCGGATAACTACGTCCCGGTTCACACATAAACATTCAACTTTCGGATAACTACGTCCCGGTTCACACATAAACATTCAACTTTCGGATAACTACGTCCCGGTTCACATAAACATTCAACTTTCGGATAACTACGTCCCGGTTCACACATAAACATTCAACTTTCGGATAACTACGTCCCGGTTCACACATAAACATTCAACTTTCGGATAACTACGTCCCGGTTCACACATAAACATTCAACTTTCGGATAACTACGTCCCGGTTCACACATAAACATTCAACTTTCGGATAACTACGTCCCGGTTCACACATAAACATTCAACTTTCGGATAACTACGTCCCGGTTCACACATAAACATTCAACTTTCGGATAACTACGTCCCGGTTCACATAAACATTCAACTTTCGGATAACTACGTCCCGGTTCACACATAAACATTCAACTTTCGGATAACTACGTCCCGGTTCACACATAAACATTCAACTTTCGGATAACACGTCCCGGTTCACACATAAACATTCAACTTTCGGATAACTACGTCCCGGTTCACACATAAACATTCAACTTTCGGATAACTACGTCCCGGTTCACACATAAACATTCAACTTTCGGATAACTACGTCCCGGTTCACATAAACATTCAACTTTCGGATAACTACGTCCCGGTTCACACATAAACATTCAACTTTCGGATAACTACGTCCCGGTTCACACATAAACATTCAACTTTCGGATAACTACGTCCCGGTTCACACATAAACATTCAACTTTCGGATAACTACGTCCGGGTTCACACATAAACATTCAACTTTCGGATAACTACGTCCCGGTTCACATAAACATTCAACTTTCGGATAACTACGTCCCGGTTCACACATAAACATTCAACTTTCGGATAACTACGTCCCGGTTCACACATAAACATTCAACTTTCGGATAACTACGTCCCGGTTCACACATAAACATTCAACTTTCGGATAACTACGTCCCGGTTCACATAAACATTCAACTTTCGGATAACTACGTCCCGGTTCACACATAAACATTCAACTTTCGGATAACTACGTCCCGGTTCACACATAAACATTCAACTTTCGGATAACTACGTCCCGGTTCACACATAAACATTCAACTTTCGGATAACTACGTCCCGGTTCACACATAAACATTCAACTTTCGGATAACTACGTCCCGGTTCACACATAAACATTCAACTTTCGGATAACTACGTCCTGGTTCACACATAAACATTCAACTTTCGGATAACTACGTCCCGGTTCACACATAAACATTCAACTTTCGGATAACTACGTCCCGGTTCACACATAAACATTCAACTTTCGGATAACTACGTCCCGGTTCACACATAAACATTCAACTTTCGGATAACTACGTCCTGGTTCACACATAAACATTCAACTTTCGGATAACTACGTCCCGGTTCACACATAAACATTCAACTTTCGGATAACTACGTCCCGGTTCACACATAAACATTCAACTTTCGGATAACTACGTCCCGGTTCCACATAAACATTCAACTTTCGGATAACTACGTCCCGGTTCACACATAAACATTCAACTTTCGGATAACTACGTCCGGGTTCACACATAAACATTCAACTTTCGGATAACTACGTCCCGGTTCACATAAACATTCAACTTTCGGATAACTACGTCCCGGTTCACACATAAACATTCAACTTTCGGATAACTACGTCCCGGTTCACACATAAACATTCAACTTTCGGATAACTACGTCCCGGTTCACACATAAACATTCAACTTTCGGATAACTACGTCCCGGTTCACATAAACATTCAACTTTCGGATAACTACGTCCCGGTTCACACATAAACATTCAACTTTCGGATAACTACGTCCCGGTTCACACATAAACATTCAACTTTCGGATAACACGTCCCGGTTCACACATAAACATTCAACTTTCGGATAACTACGTCCCGGTTCACACATAAACATTCAACTTTCGGATAACTACGTCCCGGTTCACATAAACATTCAACTTTCGGATAACTACGTCCCGGTTCACATAAACATTCAACTTTCGGATAACTACGTCCCGGTTCACACATAAACATTCAACTTTCGGATAACTACGTCCCGGTTCACACATAAACATTCAACTTTCGGATAACTACGTCCCGGTTCACACATAAACATTCAACTTTCGGATAACTACGTCCCGGGTTCACACATAAACATTCAACGTTCGGATAACTACGTCCCGGTTCACACATAAACATTCAACTTTCGGATAACACGTCCCGGTTCACACATAAACATTCAACTTTCGGATAACTACGTCCCGGTTCACATAAACATTCAACTTTCGGATAACTACGTCCCGGTTCACACATAAACATTCAACTTTCGGATAACTACGTCCCGGTTCACACATAAACATTCAACTTTCGGATAACACGTCCCGGTTCACACATAAACATTCAACTTTCGGATAACTACGTCCCGGTTCACACATAAACATTCAACTTTCGGATAACTACGTTCCGGTTCACACATAAACATTCAACCTTCAGATAACTACGTTCCGGTTCACACATAAACATTCAACTTTCGGATAACTACGTCCCGGTTCACACATAAACATTCAACTTTCGGATAACACGTCCCGGTTCACACATAAACATTCAACTTTCGGATAACTACGTCCCGGTTCACATAAACATTCAACTTTCGGATAACTACGTCCCGGTTCACACATAAACATTCAACTTTCGGATAACTACGTCCCGGTTCACACATAAACATTCAACTTTCGGATAACACGTCCCGGTTCACACATAAACATTCAACTTTCGGATAACTACGTCCCGGTTCACACATAAACATTCAACTTTCGCATAACACGTCCCGGTTCACACATAAACATTCAACTTTCGGATAACTACGTCCCGGTTCACATAAACATTCAACTTTCGGATAACTACGTCCCGGTTCACACATAAACATTCAACCTTCAGATAACTACGTTCCGGTTCACACATAAACATTCAACTTTCGGATAACTACGTCCCGGTTCACATAAACATTCAACTTTCGGATAACTACGTCCCGGTTCACACATAAACATTCAACTTTCGGATAACTACGTCCCGGTTCACACATAAACATTCAACTTTCGGATAACACGTCCCGGTTCACACATAAACATTCAACTTTCGGATAACTACGTCCCGGTTCACATAAACATTCAACTTTCGGATAACTACGTCCCGGTTCACACATAAACATTCAACTTTCGGATAACTACGTTCCGGTTCACACATAAACATTCAACCTTCAGATAACTACGTTCCGGTTCACACATAAACATTCAACTTTCGGATAACTACGTCCCGGTTCACACATAAACATTCAACTTTCGGATAACTACGTCCCGGTTCACACATAAACATTCAACTTTCGGATAACTACGTCCCGGTTCACATAAACATTCAACTTTCGGATAACTACGTCCCGGTTCACACATAAACATTCAACTTTCGGATAACTACGTCCCGGTTCACACATAAACATTCAACTTTCGGATAACTACGTCCCGGTTCACACATAAACATTCAACTTTCGGATAACTACGTCCCGGTTCACATAAACATTCAACTTTCGGATAACTACGTCCCGGTTCACACATAAACATTCAACTTTCGGATAACTACGTCCCGGTTCACACATAAACATTCAACTTTCGGATAACTACGTCCCGGTTCACACATAAACATTCAACTTTCGGATAACTACGTCCCGGTTCACACATAAACATTCAACTTTCGGATAACTACGTCCCGGTTCACACATAAACATTCAACTTTCGGATAACTACGTCCCGGTTCACACATAAACATTCAACTTTCGGATAACTACGTCCCGGTTCACACATAAACATTCAACTTTCGGATAACTACGTCCCGGTTCACACATAAACATTCAACTTTCGGATAACTACGTCCCGGTTCACACATAAACATTCAACTTTCGGATAACTACGTCCCGGTTCACACATAAACATTCAACTTTCGGATAACTACGTCCCGGTTCACACATAAACATTCAACTTTCGGATAACTACGTCCCGGTTCACACATAAACATTCAACTTTCGGATAACTACGTCCCGGTTCACACATAAACATTCAACTTTCGGATAACTACGTCCCGGTTCCACATAAACATTCAACTTTCGGATAACTACGTCCCGGTTCACACATAAACATTCAACTTTCGGATAACTACGTCCCGGTTCACACATAAACATTCAACTTTCGGATAACTACGTCCCGGTTCACACATAAACATTCAACTTTCGGATAACTACGTCCCGGTTCACACATAAACATTCAACTTTCGGATAACTACGTCCCGGTTCACACATAAACATTCAACTTTCGGATAACTACGTCCCGGTTCACACATAAACATTCAACTTTCGGATAACTACGTCCCGGTTCACACATAAACATTCAACTTTCGGATAACTACGTCCCGGTTCACACATAAACATTCAACTTTCGGATAACTACGTCCCGGTTCACACATAAACATTCAACTTTCGGATAACTACGTCCCGGTTCACACATAAACATTCAACTTTCGGATAACTACGTCCCGGTTCACACATAAACATTCAACTTTCGGATAACTACGTCCCGGTTCACACATAAACATTCAACTTTCGGATAACTACGTCCCGGTTCACACATAAACATTCAACTTTCGGATAACTACGTCCCGGTTCACACATAAACATTCAACTTTCGGATAACTACGTCCCGGTTCACACATAAACATTCAACTTTCGGATAACTACGTCCCGGTTCACACATAAACATTCAACTTTCGGATAACTACGTCCCGGTTCACACATAAACATTCAACTTTCGGATAACTACGTCCCGGTTCACACATAAACATTCAACTTTCGGATAACTACGTCCCGGTTCACACATAAACATTCAACTTTCGGATAACTACGTCCCGGTTCACACATAAACATTCAACTTTCGGATAACTACGTCCCGGTTCACACATAAACATTCAACTTTCGGATAACTACGTCCCGGTTCACACATAAACATTCAACTTTCGGATAACTACGTCCCGGTTCACACATAAACATTCAACTTTCGGATAACTACGTCCCGGTTCACACATAAACATTCAACTTTCGGATAACTACGTCCCGGTTCACACATAAACATTCAACTTTCGGATAACTACGTCCCGGTTCACACATAAACATTCAACTTTCGGATAACTACGTCCCGGTTCACACATAAACATTCAACTTTCGGATAACTACGTCCCGGTTCACACATAAACATTCAACTTTCGGATAACTACGTCCCGGTTCACACATAAACATTCAACTTTCGGATAACTACGTCCCGGTTCACACATAAACATTCAACTTTCGGATAACTACGTCCCGGTTCACACATAAACATTCAACTTTCGGATAACTACGTCCCGGTTCACACATAAACATTCAACTTTCGGATAACTACGTCCCGGTTCACACATAAACATTCAACTTTCGGATAACTACGTCCCGGTTCACACATAAACATTCAACTTTCGGATAACTACGTCCCGGTTCACACATAAACATTCAACTTTCGGATAACTACGTCCCGGTTCACACATAAACATTCAACTTTCGGATAACTACGTCCCGGTTCACACATAAACATTCAACTTTCGGATAACTACGTCCCGGTTCACACATAAACATTCAACTTTCGGATAACTACGTCCCGGTTCACACATAAACATTCAACTTTCGGATAACTACGTCCCGGTTCACACATAAACATTCAACTTTCGGATAACTACGTCCCGGTTCACACATAAACATTCAACTTTCGGATAACTACGTCCCGGTTCACACATAAACATTCAACTTTCGGATAACTACGTCCCGGTTCACACATAAACATTCAACTTTCGGATAACTACGTCCCGGTTCACACATAAACATTCAACTTTCGGATAACTACGTCCCGGTTCACACATAAACATTCAACTTTCGGATAACTACGTCCCGGTTCACACATAAACATTCAACTTTCGGATAACTACGTCCCGGTTCACACATAAACATTCAACTTTCGGATAACTACGTCCCGGTTCACACATAAACATTCAACTTTCGGATAACTACGTCCCGGTTCACACATAAACATTCAACTTTCGGATAACTACGTCCCGGTTCACACATAAACATTCAACTTTCGGATAACTACGTCCCGGTTCACACATAAACATTCAACTTTCGGATAACTACGTCCCGGTTCACACATAAACATTCAACTTTCGGATAACTACGTCCCGGTTCACACATAAACATTCAACTTTCGGATAACTACGTCCCGGTTCACACATAAACATTCAACTTTCGGATAACTACGTCCCGGTTCACACATAAACATTCAACTTTCGGATAACTACGTCCCGGTTCACACATAAACATTCAACTTTCGGATAACTACGTCCCGGTTCACACATAAACATTCAACTTTCGGATAACTACGTCCCGGTTCACACATAAACATTCAACTTTCGGATAACTACGTCCCGGTTCACACATAAACATTCAACTTTCGGATAACTACGTCCCGGTTCACACATAAACATTCAACTTTCGGATAACTACGTCCCGGTTCACACATAAACATTCAACTTTCGGATAACTACGTCCCGGTTCACACATAAACATTCAACTTTCGGATAACTACGTCCCGGTTCACACATAAACATTCAACTTTCGGATAACTACGTCCCGGTTCACACATAAACATTCAACTTTCGGATAACTACGTCCCGGTTCACACATAAACATTCAACTTTCGGATAACTACGTCCCGGTTCACACATAAACATTCAACTTTCGGATAACTACGTCCCGGTTCACACATAAACATTCAACTTTCGGATAACTACGTCCCGGTTCACACATAAACATTCAACTTTCGGATAACTACGTCCCGGTTCACACATAAACATTCAACTTTCGGATAACTACGTCCCGGTTCACACATAAACATTCAACTTTCGGATAACTACGTCCCGGTTCACACATAAACATTCAACTTTCGGATAACTACGTCCCGGTTCACACATAAACATTCAACTTTCGGATAACTACGTCCCGGTTCACACATAAACATTCAACTTTCGGATAACTACGTCCCGGTTCACACATAAACATTCAACTTTCGGATAACTACGTCCCGGTTCACACATAAACATTCAACTTTCGGATAACTACGTCCCGGTTCACACATAAACATTCAACTTTCGGATAACTACGTCCCGGTTCACACATAAACATTCAACTTTCGGATAACTACGTCCCGGTTCACACATAAACATTCAACTTTCGGATAACTACGTCCCGGTTCACACATAAACATTCAACTTTCGGATAACTACGTCCCGGTTCACACATAAACATTCAACTTTCGGATAACTACGTCCCGGTTCACACATAAACATTCAACTTTCGGATAACTACGTCCCGGTTCACACATAAACATTCAACTTTCGGATAACTACGTCCCGGTTCACACATAAACATTCAACTTTCGGATAACTACGTCCCGGTTCACACATAAACATTCAACTTTCGGATAACTACGTCCCGGTTCACACATAAACATTCAACTTTCGGATAACTACGTCCCGGTTCACACATAAACATTCAACTTTCGGATAACTACGTCCCGGTTCACACATAAACATTCAACTTTCGGATAACTACGTCCCGGTTCACACATAAACATTCAACTTTCGGATAACTACGTCCCGGTTCACACATAAACATTCAACTTTCGGATAACTACGTCCCGGTTCACACATAAACATTCAACTTTCGGATAACTACGTCCCGGTTCACACATAAACATTCAACTTTCGGATAACTACGTCCCGGTTCACACATAAACATTCAACTTTCGGATAACTACGTCCCGGTTCACATAAACATTCAACTTTCGGATAACTACGTCCCGGTTCACACATAAACATTCAACTTTCGGATAACTACGTCCCGGTTCACACATAAACATTCAACTTTCGGATAACTACGTCCCGGTTCACACATAAACATTCAACTTTCGGATAACTACGTCCCGGTTCACACATAAACATTCAACTTTCGGATAACTACGTCCCGGTTCACACATAAACATTCAACTTTCGGATAACTACGTCCCGGTTCACACATAAACATTCAACTTTCGGATAACTACGTCCCGGTTCACACATAAACATTCAACTTTCGGATAACTACGTCCCGGTTCACACATAAACATTCAACTTTCGGATAACTACGTCCCGGTTCACACATAAACATTCAACTTTCGGATAACTACGTCCCGGTTCACACATAAACATTCAACTTTCGGATAACTACGTCCCGGTTCACACATAAACATTCAACTTTCGGATAACTACGTCCCGGTTCACACATAAACATTCAACTTTCGGATAACTACGTCCCGGTTCACACATAAACATTCAACTTTCGGATAACTACGTCCGGTTCACACATAAACATTCAACTTTCGGATAACTACGTCCCGGTTCACACAT